>CM053030.1:242842539-242893794 GCA_028564925.1 Lithobates sylvaticus
AAACAAAAGGAAAAAAAACACCTCCCTACGACAAGTATTTACTAGCTAGAAGGAAGGGAACACTGTAAAATAAGGAGGAACAGACTGAAAAATTAAGAGGAAGATACAAAAGTAAAGAGGTAAAAAAGAGTCCAATATATATACAAAAAAAGACATAAACAAGACTATTACTTGCAAAAAAGAAGAATGAAAAAGAAAAGTCACAGTTAAACATGAGGCTTGGAGACCAGTAGCTATAGCAGTAGAGAGGCTCCCAACGACCAGCTAAATAAGTACACAAGCAGGTCACCCTGGCTAAAGACACAGGCTCATCTGAGGTTTGGGGTCTAAGCACTAACCAATATTCACCAGAGCTCCTGATGATGGAGGTGAGTTTTGCTGTGTGTCTGTACCAGGTCACAGGTTCTGAGGATCGCCTGACCTGGAAGTGGGTCCAGTAGCACATATAACAGGTAGGTATCGAAGCATGAGTGTAGTCAGTAAACAAGACAAAGGTCAGATAAAGTGGATGCAGAGATCAAGCGGCTGAATAGTTGGGGAACAAGCCAAAGTTTGATAAGTAATGGTTTAGGATTGGGATTAAGTGGAAGCATAGTCAATCAACAAGGCAAAGGTCAGTAACGAGTGGTAGTTGAGATAAGGACAGCTGCAGGTACACAAAGAAGCAAGGTATTGTCTGGAGAAAGCAAAATATTCTGGCAAACAGGAAGTGCAGAAACATGGCTTAAATCAGAAAGTTCATGGGAGGAGCAAAGAGTTCAAGGTTCACCAGAAACAAGAGACAAGGCAAGATTATTCTAAAGCCCCATACACACGGTCGGATTTTCCAATGGATTCTGTCCTATCAGACAATGTTGTCGGAAATTCCGACCGTGTGTAGGCACCATCGGACAGTTTCCATCAGATTGTCTGACGGACAAAGTCCTATCTCCTGCTGGATAGATTTTTTGACAACAAAGTCCGATCACACCAAATCCGATCGTGTGTAGCGAATTCCGACGGACAAAGTGCTACGCATGCTCAGATCACATTACAAGACCAAAGCTATTGGCTACTAGCCTCTACGTAGTCCTGTCGTAGGCAAAAAACGTCACCACGTTCAGAATGATCGGATTTTCCGACAACTTTGTCCGACCGTGTGTACGCAAAACCAACATCGGACAAAGTATGATGGACATGATCCGACGGACCTGGTCCTCGGATAATCCGCGCGTGTGTATGGGGCTTAAGAGATCAGACAGGGAGCTGTCCAGCATTTCAGGTGGCTTAGTGAGAAGAGCTACTGCCAGACACAGCAAAGGTTGTGGGTTCAGTTTTTGGTGCTGATACAAGGGCACTGCACACAAACCGGTAACCATGTTATGATAGTGAATACTAGAGAATGTTTTAGAAGAAGTACATATTCAGAAAGAAAAAATGAGAATCTGATTTAAAATAGGCATAAGGAACAATCTGACTTTGTATAATCAACTGTATCACCAAACATATGGCCGCTAAGGGTGAACCACCGGGCCTCCTGTAGGGGGCCCTGCCCCATTACTTTAATAGGGGGGCACGGCCAGCAGCAGTTTCAAACTGTGACTCGAGTCAATTTGGGTGGGGGGCCTGTGGAACCTAGCTCCCCTTGGAGAGGTTGGGAAACCCTTATTTCAGCTCCCCATGCCTCTCTTATGTCTAAGGCACCCTGTGTCTATTAGGGGCACAGGGTGACACTGAGAGTGTGGTTTGGATTACTTCAAATGGAACAGTAAAATTTATCCACAATATCTCCCAGGAACTATATAAAGACTATTCCTGGTTTGTTTTATTCTGAACTATACATGTTAATTGAAAGAGTTGGTCACATTGGTCTCTGTTCAATGTACGAGCCGGACAGTCTGCTACTGGGGTCCCCTGCTATTGTCTGAGGGTGTTCTGTGTTTATACTTATGTTAAAGCGGAGTTCCACCCAAAAGTGGAACTTCCGCTCATTTGTTTCCTCCCTCTGGTGCCACAATTGCCACCTTTCGGGGGGGGGGGGACAGGATACCTGTCTTTGACAGGTATCATATTCCCACCTTAAGTAGCCACAGCCGCGGATATTGACATCACGGCTCGGCTCCCTCCTCTTCCCCCTGTTGCCAGGCCAGTAGAAGAGAGGAACAGAGCCTCGCGCATGCGCAGTAGGGTTCCCGGCGTGAAGCCATAAGTCTACACTGCCGGGTTCCCTTACCTGCAATGGCAGCACCCGACAGCTGATGGAAACATCAGCTGCGGTACCGACATCGCTGGACTCCAGGACAGGTAAGTGTCCTATTATTAAAAGCCAGCAGCTGCAGTATGTGTAGCTGCTGGTTTTTAATTTTTTCAGCGGTGGGCGGACCTTTGCTTTAATGTGTATTGTACTGAGCTTGGAGCCGGCAAGTCTGATCTGCAATGAGACATCTGAGTCATCCAGGTGGCTAATTAAGGTAATGTTTAAAGGATATGTCTGTTGTTGTAATTATATTCCTGTGTGTAGGTTGTATTGTTAGTGAAATATGATAAGGAGGGGGGATGGTGTATATATTCTGTATTCTTGCTCAAATAAACAGTTCTTATTCTGGTTTACTCCAAAACTGGTACTGCCTAGTTCTTGGGGTAACTATAAACACTGGTTTCGTGTTTCAGAGTTTGGAAAACAGCTTCTTGGCAGAGATACCCAGTCCGGGTGTCCGGAGTCCGTCACATAAACCTCAAAATGTGGTAAACATGTGCATGAATAATGTGGACACCTAATGTTCCCATGTGGCTCTAGTAAATCATATTCCCTGGGCTGGAGGAATATTTTTTCCTTGTGCTTAGTTCCTATTGCAGAATTGTTCCTTAAAATTGTAGACTCCACAACTGCAAACTAGAACCACTATGCATATTACATTGGTCTTGAAGGCATGGGACATAAGGCGCTGCTTGCTTCTTCCTCTTCCTACTAGGCTATCCCTGGTAATTGCGGATCTTTCTTGATTAACTTTATACTGTGTTCTTTGGCTGTTGTGTCTACTGGATTTTACCATGTTAGTACATATTGTGATATTGGGGGATTATTAGCTCAGTGATAGTAGCAATTTTAGTGGAATCCTGTCTGTCTAAACTTAATTTTTGGGCTTGTTTATTAAAACAGAAAACTTGCCCACGCAGGGGTTGCTACCATCAAAACAAGTAAAACAAAATAGTGGCAAGCTATCTGGCTCCTTCTTCAGCAGTGCTTCTGCTCTTTTACTTGGTCCTTCAGACTGTCTCATCCAGTTCTTTTGACTCTCTAAGTTCTTCTGGCGCTCAGCCTTTAGTTGTAGCACCCTTCTACATGAGCCTACTCCCTATCTTCTCAGTATTGGATCTCCATGCACCCCAGGCCCTCTCACTCCTCCAAGACTTTCAGATTCCCTCCATCCCCTGGACTTGACTAGTTGTCCTGGCTTTCCCAGTCTCCTATACTTGCTTAGCCGTCTCAACCTTCTCAGTCCTTTGAGTAAGGAATTGTTCCTCCAGCATGGAGTTCTGTCTCTGGAGTGGAACACCTATCCTAAGGAGAGCCCACACCTGTCCCTTGATGGTAGTACATTTGTCTCCTGGATGGAGCACACGCCTGTTTCCTAAATAGAGCCCTGGGCTATGCCCAGATCTTGCACATAATGAGTGTGCACGCCTGCACACTCACACAGCCTTCAGGTCTTCAGTAAGATCTAGGCACAGAATTTAAGACATCATCCCACCTAAGACTCATTAAAGTCCTCAGACAACAAAACCCAGAGAAAACTGAAAACCCAGTCTTCCCTCGGACACAACACTCCAGAGCACCTGTGTAGTTTTGATAACCCTGTGCATCTTCTGCCTATACTTACTGTACACAGTGGCAGGACATAAAACCGTCAGACTATATATAATGTTACCTACAGTATTATGTGCAAAACTCATTAAAATTCACAATAAAAAAGGAAATCATTATCTAGAAGAAGGGCACCTGCAAAATAATACTTACCTCTTCAGTGAGTGCTGCATTAGACCATCCCTTTGCTGAATCGTTACAGCCTCTGCGAGAACCCTCACATCAAACATTTTTTGGAGTGATTAATGCCTGCATCCTTCGATGTGCACTGTGCTTCCTCTCTCTGGTTGCTGTCACTACTGTGTCCTGTAGTGGCATAGTGGCTGGTGGGAGAAACCACAGTGTTTAGCAGAGAACAGACACGCAGCACACACAGAAATGTTTTGGATGCCAAAGCATTTTTATGGCCTTAGCTCTGCATCAAAAAGACAATCCAATCAGCACCCCTTGGATAGGTACCCTATATTCTCGAGTAAAAGCCAACCCGAATATAAGCCAAGGCACCCAATTTTACCACAAAAAACTGGGGAAACTTATTGACTCAAGTATAAGCCTAGGGTGAGAAATGCGCAGCTACTGTAAGTGGAAAAGAGGGTCAACAATGCCCATTTGCAGCCTCACTGTGCCCATTTGCATGCCTCACTGTGCCTATTTGCAGCCATAGGTCCCCTGAACTTCAAACTTGGTAGTTAAGAGTTCCTAGATGCCCCCTATCTGCCAAAATTTGGGGTCTCTGGACCCAAAGGGTCCTGAAATGACATTGCTGCAGATGGACACAGTTGACTGACTTTGGGGCCCCGTATCTTGGGGCCACTTGGTGCTAGGAACCCCATATTTGGTGTGAAAACCCAGTGAAACTAGCACTACAACATACCCAATGGGTATAGGGTTCCTATCACCAAGTGGCCCTGAGATACGGGGCCCAAAGTCGGTTCAGAAAATGTCAAGCACTTTTCTGCAGCAGAGAATGACATTTTCCAAACCAACTTTGGGGCCCCGTATCTCGGGGCCACTTGGTGCTAAGAACCATTAAGCCCCATACACACGGTCGGATTTTCGCATGGATTCTGTCCGATCGGACAATGTTGTTGAAAAATCCGACCGTGTGTATGCACCATCGGACAGTGTACGTCGGATTGTCCGACGGACAAAGTCCTATCTCCTGCTGGATAGATTTTTTGACAACACGGTCCGATCACACCAAATCCGATCGTGTGTAGCGTTGTCCGACGGACAAAGTGCTACGCATGCTCAGAAGAAATTCTGTGACGGAAGCGCTCGGTCAGGTAAAACTACCTTTCCTAATCGACACAGCACATTCGTCACGCTGCAATGTTAAAATGTCTTTAATGCAGCGCATTCTCTTTTTCTTTACAATGCAACAAGAATGACATGTTTTAGCTGCTCCTATTCACCCGCACTTCTCACAAACTTACTTCTTTATTACTTTGCAGCATTTATACACTACATGTTTATTTTTACTCAGATCGTAATACAATCTTTGTTATTTTTTTACCATGATTTTTTTTTTTTTTTTTTTTTTTTTGGGAATACATATTTGAAGGAGAATTTTTTTGTTTTTTGGAGGGGGTTTGTATGTCTCAACTTAGCAAAACCACATTATTAACATTTGTATTTCTTGCTTAAATTTACTAGCAGTTTGTTGGTTGTTGGTGCCCCTTGTTAATTCTACTTTAGGATTAGTGAAATGTACCTGCCTACTCAAAGAAAAACTGTCATTGTAGAAAAGTAAAACACAATAGTCAATGATTATTTCAAATCAAAAAAACATTTATTTAGGTCTCAGCAACAAACCAAAGAGGAACGCAGCCATGGTGAAACTTGGGGAATTTGCAAAGCCTTGGACACCCATGGCAACCATCATTTTACAGACTTAAACAATTGGGGGCATGAAGAGTACCTATCTAAATAATAAGGGAGCGCAATCTGGTCCTGAAGTCCAAAACATCCGGAACTGCAGCAGATGCCATCTAGGTCCCCAGGCTCTGGTCCTACGAGAGGCTCCATCTTCTCTCAGACCAGACTGAGTCCAGGTCGTCACTCTCTTGTCTTCCTTGTACGCTTCCTTCCACGCCGTGGTGCTGGTGCTGGTGGGGTGGCAGAAGGAGGAGGAGGAGGCGGAGCAAGGTCACTCTCGCAAACATGTGTGAGGGGAGTCATCTCCCCAGCCATCCCCTCATTTAGTATTTTGAGGATGACCTCCTCACACATGCTGCGTTGCCCCGCCTCCATACCCGTAAATTTACTGGTAACCAAGGAGGCAAAGGCCTCCTCGTAGGTGGGTGTGGCATAGAGGGAGGCTGAGGCATCTCTGATCAGCTGGAGCGCTGACTCTCCCACCTCCCCCATGTTTTTCACCCTTCTGTAGGGAAGGCGGAGGGGAGAGACTTGGGAGACAGTCAGGCTCCTACGCCTACCCCCCTCTTGGCTGCCACTACCCCCTGCCTCCTCCTGACTGCCACCTTCCACAGCCACCTCCTGGCCGAGGTCTTCCTGTGTATGAAAAAGGGACATAGTTTCAGTTATTTGTTCATCAAACACACACAATTCTCATCTAGTGACTGTTGCAAAATGTTTTCAAATACAAAACCATACAATTCTCAGCCCTGCAGTTTAGATTCTTCCCAAAAATGTCTCCCACACCACTGTCTGTTGATATGTCAATCACGTTAGGAAATAAGCAATTGGGGATCCTGAATTAACTGAACATCATTCATTATTCCCCAAACTGGTTCCAAAACTACTATACCTGGAACAAGCTGGGCACCTGCACATCTTCCATACTGGAAGGCCCAGGTTGGTCCTCGGAAGCCTCATCAGGGGTGGCGTGCGTGGAAGGACGCGTGCAAGGAAGAGTCGAGAGTGACTTCCTGACAGTAGCCTGGTCTTTGAGAAAGTGGAGCCTCTCATAGTACCAGAGCGTGGGGACATGGACATCAGCTGCTGCAGCTCCAGATGCTTGGGACTTCAGGACCTTATTGCGCTCCCGGAAATAGGTAGCCTTCATGTTGTTGATCTTGACTTTTAAGTTTGCCACGGTTGCCATGGGCAGGGTAGGCTTTACAAATGCCACAAGTTTCAGCAGGGCTGCGTACCTCTTTGGTCTGTTGCTATAATCCCTGTGTTTCGCCTGCCATAAGAGGGGAAATTGCCGGTATTTATCAATGAAGAGGGGTAGAAAGCTCACGTTGTAGAAGGCCTCCATCACCTCTGCAAGACACAACGCCACACCAAACAATATAAATAATGTCAGCCTAAACTCTCCTAATCTTCTCCATAAAGAAGCCTCAAGTTCTAATCAGTCTAGGCTAGTTATGTACCAACGTCAAATTGTACCTTCGTTTGTAGCGATCGTCTCGTGCGTGAGCTTTCTCTCCCCTCGTCTCCCAGATCGTGGCTACGACACAGGCGTGTGACGTTTTATATACAGTGCGCATGCGTCAAACTCCGCCCGCCCCTGACGATCTTTCTCGTCTATTCCCCACCCCTTCTCTTTACGGCGCAGTGGGGAGAGCACATGGCGGGGACACAGCAGGTGCGCCCCAAATATCCCCCCAACGAGGAGGTGGACGAGGAAAGTCCGGAGGCACAAACGTCCCGATCCCGGAGCCTGAAATTCAAGGCCTCAAATATGTCATTTGGAGAAATGTTGGAGATGGTGGACATATTAAAGAGGAGCGACTATGATGGGAAGTATGGGCCTTACCTCAACCCCAATGTCCGCAAGGCCAAGATCATGTCTAAAGTTGTGAGAAGGCTGTACAATCATTTTGGGGTACAACGATCCAAGGAGCAACTGAGGAAACGCTGGTCAGACCTGAAACTGAGGGAGGCCGATCAGTACAGAAAGATCAAGCGAATTCTTCAAAAAAGTAAGTAGTTGTGTTTTGTGTTTGATTTCTTGCTTGCATACTGCTCCATGTGGTTTGATTTTTACAAAGTTGTACATTCCAAAATGGCCACTTTCATGTTCGTCTGTGCATTCGATCGTACTCAGCCTCGATCTTTCTGCCACTGTCATGGTCGTGTGTGTGTCCATTCGATCGTACGCAACCTCGAACGTTCGGCCACTTATAATACGTGGTTTGGTGTTTTTTTTGGGGAAAGGAAGTTTGTTCTCACTAGAAATGTCATCAAGAATGTCAAGCCAATTTATTCAATGTAAAGGAGAGGTCACCCAGTAGCTGTTTACCCATCTGGACTCTAGAGCACTAGTGCTGGGACACCCAAACCCACTTTTTATTAGGCTTTTCCACACATGTGCTCCAGTGGATACTAGAGGGGGGTCTCCATCACACAAACTTCTACCAAAAAGCTAGTCAGTTTAGCACCTTTACAAAGTGACTACATTCATGTTGTTGCCATTTGTAACTGGCCAAACTAAAATAGTGTCCGTCACTTTCAAGCAATGTTTGTCATTTCCTATTTCTGCCCTCAATAGATAGTCTTGCTAAATCTTCCTTTTGTACATTCTCATAGGGGAGAGAAAACTTGGGCCGTCTGCGGAAACCCCCAAACCAACACCTCCCAAAAAAGGGGAAAGAGCAGAAGCAGAGGAGGAGGAGGAGGAGGAAGGAGAGATCATCGAACTTGGAGAAATTGTCACCACAACAGGTGAGTGTGTGAGAACACAGCTACTGGTAAGCTAATCCATGTATGGCTGCCTCATTTCCAACACCCCATTTTTGTTTGTTTGTGGTTTTTAGGTGACGTGGATGTTGTGGAAGAAAAATCGCACTTTACCACAGAGAGTGCCCACGTACTCATCGGAGAGATAATGGTCTGCAATAGAGATCTAGATTACATAAAGCAAAACATCAATGATGTTCACCAAAAATTAAAGAACATCATTGATGTTTTAGGAAAAATATGAAAACGCACCAAGTAATTAACACACATTTGTGCCAGCTTCTGAACACATTTGCAACTTAAAAACTGTGTGAAATTTGGAACATGCACACATTGTGTCCACATGTGCTAGCTCCCATCATGGTGCCAACGTTTTTTTTGGGGGTGCAAAAACTTTACGAACTACGAAAGTGGTTGTGGTGAAGGGGTTGCACCCCCAAAAAACGTCCATTCATCCCCATGATGGAAAATGGCACTTTTGAAGCTTCTAGGCATGTGTTTTACCATCTAATGACCATTTTCAGACCCAAATTGTGTGCATGTTCCAAATTTCCACTTTTCGGGGGTGACCCCCCCATGTGATGAAGGCAAGATCAAACACACTTTGAACATATAGTCATGTCTGATCTTGTCTTCACTTTACAAAGTTGAACTTTTCCAATTCATAGGTTCTGCTTAGCTCCATGCCTGGTTTTACCAATTGCGTAATCTTTGTAAACAATGTTGTAAATAACCAAGATGTTGTCAGTTTTGGCGTGAAGATTGTAAACGCACTTGTGAATGTTTTCCAAGTAAACTTTTTTATTTTTCGAAATGTGTGGCTTCCTTATTTAAAAAACACAATGCATTATGTATGTAAAATGTAAAGGATATGGGGGGCAATGGGTGTTATTTACTAAAGGCAAATCCACTTTGCACTGCAATTTCCTTTCCCAGGGAACTTTTTCAATGCACTTGTAGAGCATAGCGGATTTGACTTATGTAAATGACACCCACAGTGCTTTGTACGAAAACACGGAGCACAGCATTTTTCAGAATACACACATGTCAGACCTGGTGATGAAAAGGAGTATTTTGGGTGTCAGTTATGCAGGACAAACCTTCTCTAGACCAAAGATTAGGTAGCAAACACACAACATGAGAATAATCTTTTTGGGAAGAAGAGACTGTTACCTCCTTTTGCCCAGAAAGTGCATTCCCACTGTCGAAGGCAAAGGGAAAAAATGTCAAAGTAAAATAAGCTAAAAAGAAGACTGAAATGACAAGAAATCAGAGGTTGGTTAAAATATCAGATTTATTAAAAAATGCCTCTCACACATCGTCAGGCAGAGCAATGGCCCCCCTACCCACAAAGTACTCCATATATTGCTCGCGGACCACGCGGGCATTTAGAGGGGGCAAGCCTGGACGTGCCACTTGAAGGGCTGTGAGGTCTGCATTTGGAGGGCCCTCCACATCTGGGCCAACGGGCACCACATAGTTCCTGTTATGTCTTTTGAGGAAGTTGTGCAATATGCAACAGGCAAGAACTATGTGGTTCAGTTTGTATTCCGCCAAGTTAAATGCCGTCAGGAACAGGCGGAAGCGGCTGGCCAGGATGCCAAAAGTGTTCTCCACCACTCTTCTGGCTCTGGACAGCCTGTAGTTGAAGACCCTCTGGTCCGGGGTGAGGGTCCTCATCGGGAACGGCCTCATCACATGGGGAGTCAACGCAAACGCTTCATCTGCGACAAAGACGAAGGGGAGTCCTTCGGCATTCTCCTCTGGAGGTGGCAAGCACAGACTGCCACTTTGGAGACGCCAGTAGAACTCCGTGTGCGTAATGGCACCACCATCCGAGATCCGGCCGTTCATCCCCACGTCCACATACATAAACTCGTATGTCGCCGACACCACCGCCAACATCACTACACTATTAAACCCTTTATAATTATAATAGTAGGACCCCGAGTTGGGCGGTGGGCCGATGCGGACGTGTTTCCCATCAATTGCCCCTCCGCAGTTAGGAAAGTCCCAACGGCTGGCAAAGTGGGAGGCCACAGTCTGCCATTCCTGTGGCGTGGAAGGGAACTGTGGAGTGAAACAAGCAAAAAAAATTAGTCACTTTGCACTTAAACATTGCAAGCAGATTAGACAATCAACATCTTGGAACAAGAGCATTGTATAAAATTGGAGGCTGGAAAGTATTTGCACAGAAAAGTAGAGGCTCCCCTTCACAGATGACTCACCCCCCATCAATCCCCCCACTTCTGATGGGCCATTGGCAATAACTAGGGTTTTGGGGGGGGGGGGTTACAGGTAACCCTCTGCACTTCATTGATTGGCAAATGGCTCAATAATGTGTGCTAGTTTGGCCAGACCCTCTGTACTTAACACTATTGGCAGCCCCCAGGAAAGATAAAAAAAAATAAACCCCCCCCCCCCCCCCACAAAAAAAGGCAAGCACATTGTGACATTATGAAATTAACAAGCAAGCTAATAAGAGGGAAAGAAGACAAAAAAAGAGGAAATGGAAAGTATGGAGGCAGCCCCTTGCACTACATGCTTTGCAGAATTCATCCGTAAAGATGCCCACTATAAAGAGGTAGGTAGATAGTGTGTATTGACCTTGGGAAAGGCAGCAGATAGAGGATTGGTACCATCTGACAGCAGTTGGGGGAGGGGGTTCATAATGAGTTTGCCCCCCCCCCCCCCCCCACAAAAACAAATAAAAAAAGGGGCTCTACATGAAGTAAACCACACAGCAAACATTTGTGCATATTTTAGGGGGTGTTTGGGGGCAAACAATACTATGCAGCAGACAAAATACATTGCCTAAGTGACTAGGCCATAGGTGTCTATTGGGGCAGAAGAGCATGCTGGGGAGGTAAGTGAAGGGAAAAATGCATGAAGGAGAAAAGGGGCACAGCATATTAGAGCATATTGCAATCATGGTAATTAGGGAAGGAGGTCAAAAATAGAAGACATTAGCAAACAGAGCATACATAGAAGGGAATAGTCAAGTAGAAATGTTACCTTAATATAGTCCTCCTGCAGGACCTGAATGATGGCAGAACAGGTCTCTGGAATAATGATTCCCAGGGCCTGGGGAGAGATACCTGAAGAGAACTTCAAATCCTGAAGACTTCTCCCTGTCGCCAAGTACCTCAACGTGGCAACAAGCCTCTGCTCCGGAGTAATGGCTTGTCTCATGCAGGTATCCTGCCGGCTGATAAAGGGGGTCAGCAAAGCCAAAAGACGGTGAAAATCGGGGTCCGTCATCCTGAGAAAGTTCCTGAAATCATCAGGATTATTCTCCCGGATCTCACGAAGCAAAGGCATGTGCGAGAACTGGTCACGCTGAAGCAACCAATTCTTGGTCCACATACTCCTCGTCACTCTGTTCATGGACGGGTCTTGGGTCAAAGCTAAAAGCCCGACACCAATTCCGCGTACAGCACGAACTCGGCGACGAGTACGCACGGAAACATCGCTCACAAGGTCACAAAAGGTCGGCTGGTCAGAACGGACAAACAGAAAGCACCAATAAACAGCAAGGCCTGAAAGAACGAACTGAATACCAGCAACGAGCAGACAATAAGCAGTGAAAATCAAAGCGTCCTATATCAAGATATAGGCCGCAATGACCAACAAATGCGAACTGACTACACGCACTAATAAACAGATACGCACGACAAGCACAAACTGAAGAGCAGTAACGATCTGAGTCAGAAAACTGAGAAGCGCGAATCTTAAGTCACCAAACTTCCACTAACTCTTGATAAACACGGGATCAGCAGAAGGAGCCCAACGGGTGCCTGACGTGGTGCTGAACTTCCCTTTTGTAATCTCGTGGACGACGACTTACGTCACGACGTTCTTCCGGACCGGATATTCCGACAACGTAGTCCGACCGTGTGTACGCAACACCAACATCGGACAAAGTACGACGGACAAAATCCGACGACCTGGTCCGCGGATTGTCCGAGCGTGTGTATGGGGCTTTAGTGTGGTTTAAAAGTCTTGGGAGCAACCCAACAGGGGACTGTAAGACCTCTTTCATCACCACTAATAGGCTTTGTCCATCTTTGTTCCAGTTATTGGTACTTCAAAGTACCAGTCCATTTGTCAGCAGAGGAGTGACAGATGTATATAACTGGTGACAATTTACACTTTTTTACCAACAACTTTGTCATAAAGGTTAAATAAAGTTAAATGTGGCTGAGCATGTGGAGAGGGTCACTGGTGTTGTCATCAATAATATAAAGTATGTACAGTATATATTAAAGAGGTGCAAATAATTCAATCTTCAGCAAGTTTCCGGCAACCTTGATTCTTTCCCTGGAGCTGCAGCTTTTACTGGATACCAGAAACTGAATGCAGACACTCCACACACCCAGCATGAATGTTCATTCCATATATGCACCTATGACTCCTCCATGCATGTGCATGCATCCATATCCCCTTTATCCTAGGCCATTCCTTCCATCATCTTAGAAAGTTTAATCTCTCCCTTATATGCAAATTTCTAATAATTTACTAAGATGTGGAGGAAGCTGATTAGTTAACCTAACAAACACTTTTGATCTTGTTGTTAAACAATACTCGTGGCATATCATCTATCCTATGATGGCTGCTTACATCATTGGATTGCCTTTGAATTATCTAAGATCCTTCCTGTAGCAATTAAGGCCAGCTGTAGTAATTCTAACCCTTGTATCTGTGTAAACAGGTTCCTATTAAGATGAAGCTTGGATGTTGTAAAGCTACAGTTTGGTGTTATAAATAGAATTATGTATAAGATATGGATTGTGCTAACTATTACCACTGCTAAATATTCCACCTGTGCCAATTCAATTACATATTGATTCCTCAGTACCGTGTTAACAAATCCTTTAAAAATTGATTTAAAGTGGCGTGCATATATCAAAACATATATATACCCCAACACATAGCAACAATATATAAAGTGCAACTCCGTGAAAAAAAAATATTTTTGAGTGAGTGATCACTTCTGTGCAAATATGTTCCTCCTGTATTAAGTGCTTCTATATCCACCAATATAAGCGTGACTTCCCCACCACCTAATGCAATGGCCACTCACCAGATATACCAGAATATGCGCCTTTGGTTCATTTAGGATAACCACTCCGTTATGGATTTCACCAGCAGCCTCTCCAAGCAGTATATTAGTGCCTCTTGCTCTAATGATTTCTCATAAAGATATATAGATAGCCATCATAGTGTAGTATGTAATTAAAGTTTATTTAAAAGGTTAAAAAAGCATAGTTCAACTCACATGTGCATGTGCCTATGTGCCGGCACCAAGCTGATCCAGCCGTGTAAGTAAGGGTTCAGGTCTGTTCCCCCAATCTGTCCCTCTCTATCCATGTAGCGGCATGCATTCCACAATGGCGGTGTGCATTCCAAACCTCGTTTTCGCTACACCGGAAGTGACAGACAGAATTTCCCAGCTGCCTCTACGCGTTTCGCAATGTGTTTTGCGTCATCAGGAAGCTTCCTGATGATGCAAAACACATTGCAAATCAAGAGGAGTGCTGAGGAGGCTGTCGGTAGCCCTTAAGGTAGCCTCCTAGTCTGGGAGGGGTGACCCCGGCCTGGGTTCGGGTGCTGGAGGGATCCTCTTACAACACACAGGGGAGTCCTGGATGCAGGTGTGAGAAAAGCGGGAGAGAGTCAGTATGTCCAGGAGATCTCCAGGGAGAAGACAGTCGGGTGGCTGCTGAGTGTGCAGTCTATGAGGGCTGTGGTGCAGTCGGGGGTTGACTGGGGAAAAGTAGCCAGGTGGGCTAGTGAAAGGGAAAGCTGCAGCCAGGTTTGCTTCAAGATCTGGCTGGTGTTCTTTTTTCCAGGATCAACAAAGTGTTCCAGCCGAGTCTGGAGTTCTGCAAGCAAGTGTGCTTGAGGCAGTGAGGAGTGTATATAGCTGTATATAGGAAGAGTTGTCCCTGAAGAACTGTTCTAAGTCAAGTGGGCATCTCATCATGTCCCTATTCCCTATCCAAGTTTTATCCCCTAAATCCCCTAAATAAATATAAAAAACAAGCACTGGACTGTTTCTTGACTCTAGGAGCCTGTGAAGATTTGATGTGCCTGGCTGTGCAGGGTGGAGGTTCCCTATTCACCATCTGCTTCTACGTGGGGTGCACTACAATAATAATGCTGCCTTCCATGCCCAAATACCAAACTTAAAATAATTATCAAGAAAGTGCTTCTTTTAATGTGAATACACAAATAATAAATACTGTATATATTTAAAAAATGTATCCTATGCATTAAGGTGAAAAAACACCTGGCAGTGACCGGCCCCCGAGTCCCCCCGTTTTACTTACCTGAGCCCTGTATTTCTGTCGGTGGAGACGCGCTCTCCCTCTCTCCATGGGGTCCCGGCTCTTGAATTGGATAGATTGATAGCAGCGCAGCCATTGGCTCCTGCTGCTGTCAATCAAATTCAATAACGCGAGTTCCGGGGTGGGGCCGAGTCCGGCATTCGTGTCTATGGAAGCAAATGCTGGACTCGAGAGTGCGCCCGCAAGGTAACCCCCCCAGGAGAGCGCTTCTCCTAGGGGGTTATCTGATGCAGGGAGGAGCCGCGAGAGACGCTGGGAGCCCCCAGAAGACAAGGTTCGGGGTCACTCTGTGCAAAACGAGCTACACAGTGGACGTAAATATGATATGTTTGTTATTTTAAAAATATGTTGTACATGATTATTAGAATCCATATACATTTAAAGGTTATTTTACATTCATGTATTTTGGAAACATATTCTAAATAGGGATGAGCCGAAAATCCCCCCGGTTCGGGTCACACCAGAACATGCGAAAAGACCTAAAGCTCGTGTGAACTTTAGAACCCTATTAAAGTCTATGGGACTCGAACGTTCAAAATCAAAAGTGCTAATTTTAAAGGCTAATATGCAAGTTATTGTCCTAAAAAGTGTTTGGGGACCGAGTCCTGCCCCAGGGGACAGGTATCAATGCAAAAAAAAACGTTTAAAAACAACCGTTTTTACAGGAGCAGTGATTTTAATAATGCTTAAAGTGAAACAATAAAAGTGTAATATTCCTTTAAATTTCGTACCTGGGGGTGTGTACAGTATGCCTGTAAAGAGGCGCATGTTTCCCGTGCTTAGAACTGTCCCTGCACAAAGTGTAATTTCTGCAGGAAAAAAAGTCATTTAAAAGCACTCGCGGCTTTAATGAATTGTCGACTCCCCGTAATACAGAGAACAGTCATTGAAAGTCATTGATTAAAAAAAAAAAAAATGGGTGGGGTTCCCCCCAAATTCAATTACTGGGCCCTTCAGGTCTGGTATGGATATTAAGGGGAACCCTGGGTCAATTAAAAAAAAAATGACGTGGGGTTCCCCCCAAATATCCATACCAGACCCAGAAGGGAGAGAGCGCCCCCCCCCTTCTAAATCATACCAGGCCAGATGCCCTCAACATTGGGAGGATGCTTTGGGGGTCTGTGACCCCTCAAAGCACCATGTCCCCATGTTGATGGGGACAAGAGCCTCATCCCCACAACATTGGCCGGTGGTTGTGGGGGTCTGTGGGCGGGGGCTTATCAGAATCTGGAAGCCCCCTTTAACAAGGGGACCCCCAGATCCCGCCCCCCCTGATTCCAGCGGTGGTAATCCACTCTTGCTATCCAGCGATGGCTGATCTCTTATCCAGGGTGCAGCGATGGGTAATCTCTCCCGATGGTCCAGCGCAGCGCATCCTGTCTCCACGGAGACACTGCGGGAATCCCGGCACCTGACAGGTCTTAGCTGAGGAGGATGGGGCCACCCATCACCGGACCCCGCCCCCTCTGACGCAAGGGGAAACCCAGGCTTCCCCAGTGATGTACGGGTGACCCCGCCCCACTCTGATGTAATGCAGGTTTCCCCTTGCGTAAAAGGGGGGCGGGGTCAGGTGACGGGTGGGTCCGTCCTCCTCAGCCAAGACCTGTCAGGCCATCACGGGATTCCCGCGGTGTCTCCATGGAGACAGGATGCTCTGCGCTGGACCATTGGGAGAGATCACCCATCGCTGGACCCCAGAGAAAAGATCAGCCATCGCTGGATAGCAAGAGTGGATTACCACCACTGGAATCTTTTTTTATTTTTTTTTATTTTTAATAAAGGATTTTTCCCAACGGTGTCTGTGTGTTTTTTAACAATTTTTTACACTTTCTTTGTGAAATGGTACCCCCTTACCATTTTAAACAGGGGGGGGCGGGATCTGGGGGTCCCCTTGTTAAAGGGGGCTTCCAAATTTTGATAAGCTCCCCACCCGCAGACCCCCACAACCACCGGCCAGGGAGCTTTGAGGGGTCACAGACCCCCAAAGAATCCTCCCAATGTTGAGGGCATGTGGCCTGTTACGGTTTAGGGGGCGGGGCGCTCTCTCATCCCCCCCCTCTTTTCCTGCGGCCTGCCAGGTTGCATGCTCGGATAAAGGGTCTGGTATGGATTTTTGGGGGGAACTCCACGCCATTTTTTTTTTTTACATTTGCCGTGGAGTACCTGAAGGGCCTGGTAATTGAATTTGGGGGGAACCCCACATCTTTTTTTTTTATCTATGACTTTCAATGACTGTTCTCTGTATTATGGGGAGCCGACTATTAATTATAGCCGCGAGTGCTTTTAAATGACTTTTTTTCCTGCAGAAATGACACTTTGTGCAGAGACAGTTCTAAGCACATGAAACATGCGCCCCTTTACAGGCATACTATACACACCCCCCAGGTACGAAATTTAAAGGAATATTACACTTTTATTGTGTCATTTTAAGCATTATTAAAATCACTGCTCCCGAAAAAACTGCATTTTTTTTTGCAGGCAGGACCTAGGTCCCCAAACACTTTTTATGACAATAACTTGCATATAAGCCTTTAAAATTAGCACTTTAGATTTCTCCCATAGACTTTTACAGGGTGTTCCGCAGCTTTTTCGAATTTGCCGCGAACACCCCAAATTGCCCAACAGGCGAACAGGCAATGTTCGAGTCGAACATGAGTTTGACTCGAACTCAAAGCTCATCCCTAATTCTAAATTACTATTAATCAGATAGAAACATATCTATTAGATCAACATTGTATTACTTGTTCTTATACATATAAAAGTTACAAATTTACTGCGGATTTGACACGCATTTATTCTTTTCTGAGTTACCAATTTATTTGTAAAAGTTACTGAATGTAATATCCTTGCTGTACTATATAACCACTTAAGGACCAGCTGCCGCGATTGCTCCTGAGAGAGACAGAACGGAGATCTGTCAATGTAAATAGACAGATCTCCATTCTTTCAGGACAGAGGAGACAGATCTGCTGTTCATACTGATTATGAACAGTGATATGTCTCCTCCTCCAGGCAGTCCCATCCCCCCAAAGTTACAATCACTCCCTAGGACACACATTTAACCCCTTAATCGCACCCTAGTGTTAACCCCTTCCCTGCCAATGACATTTATACAGTGATCAGTGGCTATTTTTACTCTGATCACTGTATACATGTAAATTTTCCCACAAAAAAGTGTCAAAAATGTCCAATGTGTCTGCCGCAATGTCGCAGTCCTGCTAAAAATTGCAGATCACCGCCATTACTAATAAAAATGCCATAAATATATCCCCTATTTTGTAGACACTATAACTTTTGCGCGAACCAATCAATATACGCTTATTGCGATTTTGTTTTTACCAAAAATATGTAAAAAATACATATCAGCCTAAGCTAAGGAAGACATTTTTTTTTAATATATTTATTATAGCAAAAAGTAAAAAAATATTGGTGATTAAATACCACCAAAAGAAAGCTCTATTTGTGGGAAAAAAAGTTCATACATTTTGTTTGGGTACAGCATCGCAGGACTGCGCAATTGTCAGTTAAAGCAACGCAGTGCCGTATCACAAAAAAAATGGCCTGGTCATTAAGGGGGCAAATCCTTCCGGTCCTTAGGTGGTTAAGGAACTACATTATATGTACATTCTTTCTTTGAGAAAAGGTCAGCTTTCAGGCTAACTGCCACAAGGATTATCTACTTTCCTTTGATATTTTGATTAGAAATGAGTCCAAAATGTAATGTTTAATCATGTGCAATTTGTTTTGTTCTGTATACAAATTTGGACAAATTTTTGGTTATTCGGAGATTCAGATGTATCCGAAACCCACAAATGAAATAGTAATGAATTTTGTTAAAAACTGTTAATATTTGTTTTGTTTATATGTTTTCCAACAAATTCCAACTTTTCCCAACAATTTGAATTTGGATCTGTCAAAAAACGATCGTCCGATCTGAATTCTGTGTGAAGAAATAGCTGTTTTTTAAGCAGCAGGTCAGGAAGCTGGCTACCCACGTCCTTAACAACCATGACTCTTCATCTGTCAGTGGGGAATGTAAAGAAAAAAAATGCTGGCAATTTCACCGGCAATAGAATGTTAAAAAAAACAGTGCAGGGTCCCCCCAGTCTATACCAGGCCCTTTGAGTCTGGTATGGGCCTGGTATGGACTGGGGGGGACCCTACGCCGCTCTTTTTACATTTTTCCATTGCCGGGCAAACCCGGCATTCTTATCTTTACATTCAGTGGCTTCCCTACTGACAGATGATGAGTCATGGTTGTTAAAGACACAGTAACCTCCCCTTTCACTGCTGGTGAGTAGATTTGCTTACATGATTATATGCTCCTACAGACTATCTCCTCAGCATGTTGGGTCAGAACTACAGTTGTATTGTTGGTCGGAAATCCCTCTGCCTGCCAATACCGCTGTTCTTTCGGTGCCTGCTACTGGAATGCAGAGGGTGTTCCAGCACTCAGCACCTTGCTGCCCCTCTGCACCAGTACTAAATGTTCTGGGTCCTGTCCCAAATTCCAGGACTGTCTCAGTGTGGCACTAACCCACTACACATCACAATTCTACTGTCTCAGGAACAGTGAGAAAAGAAAGTGTGCTGATGTAGATCCATTGTGCACCACACAGTAAAAACTGATCATGATAAAGATCATGATGCAAAGGAACACCCTTGTGTTATATGATGTGTTTTGCAAAGTGAATATGTAATATACAGTGTTTTGCATTTATTATGTGATGTGTTAAGACCATGTTCCTTAAAGCATATATAAAAACCCTAACTAAATTAAATTTAGTTCAATCAGCATAAATAAACAAGAGTCATATTTTTTTCCTAATTAAAACATTTTTCATGTTTTCTCATCTTTTGTTATACAACAGTGCTGCTGACCTCCTGTATTTTCTTTGCAGCTATGTCCTGTCTACTTGCATGCATTCCAACATTAGCTGAATGGAATTTCTGGGGGACAGTTTTCTGATAGGGTAATTTTTAATGCAGGGCAAAAGGGGCAGCTGCTTCAAGCCCAGTCATTGTTGTGGGGCCCAAAGCAGCTACCCCTTGAGCCACAAATAGTTCAGCTGAGCAGCTGATCCTCTTTTCCCCTCCAACTTATCTACCTGTCCTTTCCGCTAGTTTACTGTGCTTGCAACCGGCTGTGCGGTGACGATGGGAGGCGAGCTGCATGTTGTCTGTGTAACTCCCCACTCACCCCCCCTTCCTAGTGTCAGCAGTGCAGAGATTAACAAGAGCAGACTATGTAATCCCTGCTTACCGCCCACAGTTTTTCCCACCGCCAGGATGTACACACAGATCAGATTGTGCATGTGGACTTCTCCTGTCAACAGCGGGGTTTGGGAAGATGGATAAAACAGAGAGAGGACTGGAGCAAGACACTGTGAAGTGGCAGTGGGCTGCAAGTAATGATCCTGGCTCTTCCCCCTCCCCCCCTAGCCATAGGAATGGACCAATCAGCAGGGAGGAGAGGAGCATCATGGGAAATGTAGTTTGCAGAGACAAGCTGCTCCTTGAAAATAATGGAGCATGAACTACAGCCCCCACCAAGCTTTGCAGCAGTAAGAAGGAGAGAGGGATCTCTACTGCTGTGTTGCTGGGTCTGGTGAGAGAGCATTGTGGCTGCTACTTGAATGACATGTTTTAGCTGCTCCTATTCACCCGCACTTCTCACAAACTTAGTTCTTTATTACTTTTCAGGATTTCTACACTACATGTTTATTTTTACTCAGATCGTAAAATAATCTTTGTTATATTTTTAGCACGATTTGTCTTTTTTTTTTTTTTTTTTTTTTTGGAAGACATATTTGAAGGAGATTTTTTTTTTTTTTTTGGAGGGGGGTTGTGTGTCTCAACTTAGCAAAACCACATTATTAACATTTGTATTTGTTGCTTAAATTTACTATGAGTTTGTTGGTTGTTGGTGCCCCTTGTTAATAATACTTTATGATTAGTGAAATGTACCTGCCTACTCACAAATAAACTGTCATTGTAGAAAAGTAAAACACAATAGGCAATGATTATTTCAAATCAAAAAGACCTTTATTTCGGTCTCAGCAACAAAACAAAGAGGAACGCAGCCATGGTGAAACTTGGGGAATTTGCAAAGCCTTGGACCCCCACGGCAACCATCATTTTTCAAGCTTAGAAAATTGGGGGCCTGAGGAGTACGTATATTAAGGGGAGTGCAATCTGGTCCTGAAGTCCAAAACATCGGGAACTGCAGCAGATGCCATCTAGGTCCCCAGGCTCTGGTACTACGAGAGGCTCCATCTTCTCTCAGACCAGACTGAATCCAGGTCGTCACTCTCAGGTCTTTCTTCCACGCTTCCTTGCACGCTGTGGCTGTCGTGCTGGTAGGGTGGCAGAAGGAGGAGGAGGAGGAGGCGGAGCATGGTCACTATGGCAAACATGTGTGAGTGGGGTCATCTCCCCAGCCATCCCCTTATTTAGGACATGGAGGATGAGCCCCTCACACATGTTGCGTTGCCTTACCTCCATACCCTTCATTTTAGTGACAACCACGGAGCCAAAGGTCTCCTCGTCGGTGGGTGTGGCATGTAGGGAGGCTGAAGCCTCTCTGATCATCCGGAGCGCTGACTCTCCCGCATCACCCCCCCTTCTCGCCCTTCTGTAGGGAAGGCGGAGGGGAGGGATTTGGGAGTCAGTCAGGCTCCGAGGCCTAGCCCCCTCTTGGCTGCCACTACCCACCTCTTGGCTGCCACTAACCCCTTCCTCCTCCTGACTGCCACCTTCCACAGCCTCCTCCTGGCTGAGGTCTTCCTGTGTATGAAAAAGGGACATAGTTTCAGTTATTTGTTCATCAAACACACACAATTTTCATCTAGTGACTGTTGCAAAATGTTTACAAATAGAAAACCATACAATTCTCAGCCCTGCAGTTTAGATTCTTGCCCCAAATGTCTCCAACACTACTGTCTGTTGATATGTCAAACACGTTAGGAACTAAGCAATTGGTGATCCTGAATTCAGTGAACATCATTCCTTTTTCACAAAAATGGTTCCCAAACTACTATACCTGGAACAAGCTGGGCTCCTCCACCTCTTCCAGACTGGAAGGCCCAGGTTGCTCCTCGGAAGCCTCATCAGGGGTGGCCTGCGCGCAAGGAAGCGTGGAAGGAGGAGTCGAGAGTGACTCCGAGACATCAGCCTGGTCTTTGAGAAAATGGAGACTGTCATAGTACCAGAGCTTGGGGGCATAGACCTCATCTGCTGCAGTTGCAGTTTCTTCAGACTTCAGGACCTTCTTGCGCTCCCTGATATACGCACTCCTCAGGCTGCCAATTTTCTTTCTTATATCATCAACAGTTGCCGTGGGGAACCTTGGCTTTACAAATTCCACAAGTTCCAGCAGGGCTGCGTACCTCTTTGTTTTGATGCCGTAATGGGGGTGTTTGGCCTGCCATAAAACGGGAAATTCCCTGTATTTCTCAATGAAGAGGGGGAGAAAACTCACGTCGTTGAATCCCTGCATAATCTCTGCAAGACACAACACCACACAAAACACTATAAATTATGTCAGGCTAAACTCTCCTAATCTTCTCCATAAAGAAGCCTCAAGGTCGAATCAGTCTAGGCTAGTTATGTACCAACGTCAAATTGTACCTTCGTTTATAGCGATCGTCTCGTGCGTGAGCTTTCTCTCCCCTCGTCTCCCAGATCGTGGCTACGACACAGGCGTGTGACGTTTTATATACAGTGCGCATGCGTCAAACTCCGCCCGCCCCTGACGATCTTTCTCGTCTATTCCCCACCCCTTCTCTTTACGGCGCAGTGGGGAGAGCACATGGCGGGGACACAGCAGGTGCGCCCCAAATATCCCACCAACGAGGAGGAGGACGAGGAAAGTCCGGAGGCAGAAACGTCCCGATCCCGGAGCCTGAAATTCAAGGCCTCCAATATGTCATTTGGAGAAATGTTGGAGATGGTGGACATATTAAAGAGGAGCGACTATGATGGGAAGTATGGCCCTTACCTCAACCCCAATGTCCGCAAGGCCAAGATCATGTCTAAAGTTGTGAGGAGGCTGTACAATCATTTTGGGTACAACGATCCAAGGAGCAACTGAGGAAACGCTGGTCAGACCTGAAACTGAGGGAGGCCGATCAGTACAGAAAGTTCAAGCGAGTTCTTCAAAAAAGTAAGTAGTTGTGTTTTGTGTTTGATTTCTTGCTTGCATACTGTGTTTGGATTTTTACAAAGTTGTACATTCCAAAATGGCCACTTTCAGGTTCGTCTGTGCATTCGATCGTACTCAACCTCGATCTTTCTGCCACTGTCATGTTCGTGTGTGTGTGTGTGTCCATTCGATCATACTCAACCTCGATCGTTCGGCCACTTATAATACAATGTTTGTTGTTTTTTGGGGGAAAGGAAGTTTGTTCTCTCTAGAAATGTCATCAAGACTGTCCAGCCAATTTATTCAATGTAAAGGAGACGTCACCCAGTAGCTGTTTACCCATCTGGACTCTAGAGCACTACTGCTGGGACACCTAAACCCCCTTTTTATTAGGCTTTTCCACACATGTGCTCCAGTGGATACTAGAGGGGGGTCTCCATCACCCAAACGTCGACCAAAAAGCTATAAGTTTAGGACCTTTACAAAGTGACTACATTCATGTTGGTGTCATTTGTAACTGGACACCCAAAAATATTGTCCCTCACTTTCAAGCAATGTTTGTCATTTCCTATTTCTGCCCTCAATAGATTGTGTTGCTAAATCTTCCTTTTGTACATTCTCATAGGGGAGCGAAAACTTGGGACGTCTGAGGAAACCCCAAAACCAACACCTCCCAAAAAAGGGGAAAGAGCAGAAGCAGAGGAGGAGGAGGAAGGAGAGATCAGAGAAATTGGAGAACTTGTCACCACAACAGGTGAGTGTGGGAGAACACAGCTACTGGTAAGCTAATCAATGTATGGCTGCCTCATTTCCAAGACCCTATTTTTTTTGTGTTTGGTTTTTAGGTGACGTGGATGTTGTGGAAGAAAAATCGGACTTTACCACAGAGAGTGCCCACGTACTCATCGGGGAGATAATGGTCTGCAATAGAGATCTAGATTACATAAAGCAAAACATCAATGATGTTCAACAAAAATTGAAGAACATCATTGATGTTTTAGGAAAAATATGAAAACGCACCAAGTAATTAACACACATTTGTGCCAGCTTCTGAACACATTTGCAACTTAAGAACTGTGTGAAATTTGGAACATGCACACATTGTGTCCACATGTGCTAGCTCCCATCATGGTGGATGAATGACAACGTTTTTTTGGGGTGCAACCACTTTACGAACTACTAAAGTGGTTGTGGTGAAGGGGTTGCACCCCCAAAAAACGTCCATTCATCCCATGATGGAAAATGGCACTTTTGAAGATTCCAGGCATGTGTTTTAACATATAATGACCATTTTCACACCCAAATTGTGTGCATGTTCTAAATTTCCACTTTCCAGGGGTGACCCCCCCATGTGATGAAGGCAAGATCAAACACACTTTGAACATATAGTCATGTCTGATCTTGTCTTCACTTTAGAAAGTTGAACTTTCCTAGTTCCAAGGTTCTGTTTTGCTCCATGCCTGGTTTTACAAAATGCGGAATGTTTGTAAACAATGTTGTAAATAACCAAGATGTTGTCAGTTTGGGCAAGAAGTTTGTAAACCCACTTGTGAATGTTTTGCAAGTAAACTTTTTTACTTTTCAAAATGTGTGGCTTCCTTATTTAAAAAACAAAATGCATTATGTATGTCAAATGTAAAGGATTTGGGGGGCAATGGGTGTTATTTACTAAAGGCAAGTCCAGTTTGCACTGCAAGTTTCTTTTCAAGGGCACTTTTTCACTGCACTTGTAGAGCATAGTGGATTTGACTTATGTAAATGACACCCACAGTGCTTTGTACGAAAACACGGAGCACAGCATTTTTGTGAATACACACATGTCTGACCTGGTGATGAAAAGGAGTATTTTGGGTGTCAGTTATGCACTACAAACCTTCTCTAGACCAAAGATTAGGTATCAAACACACAACATGAGAATAATCTTTTTGTGAAGAAGAGACTGTTACCTCCTTTTGCCCAGAAAGTGCATTCCCACTGTCGAAGGCAAAGGGAAAAAATTTCAAGGTAAAATAAGCTAAAAAGAATACGGAAATGACAAGAAATCATAGGTTGGTTGAAAAATAATATTTATTTAAAAATGCCTCTCACACATCGTCAGGCAGAGCAATGGCCCCCCTACCCACAAAGTAGTCCATATATTGCTCGCGGACCGCGCGGGCATTTAGAGGGGGCAAGCCTGGACGTGCCACTTGAAGGGCTGTGAGGTCTGCATTTGGAGGGCCCTCCACATCTGGGCCAACGGGCACCACATAGTTCCTGTTATGTCTTTTGAGGAAGTTGTGCAATATGCAACAGGCAAGAACTATGTGGTTCAGTTTGTATTCCGCCAAGTTAATTGCCGTCAAGAACAGGCGGAAGCGGCTGGCCAGGATGCCAAAAGTGTTCTCCACAACTCTTCGGGCTCTGGACAGCCTGTAGTTGAAGACCCTCTGGTCTGGGGTGAGGGTCCTCATTGGGAACGGCCTCATCAGATGGGGAGTCAACGCAAACGCTTCATCTGCGACAAAGACAAAGGGGAGTCCTTCTGCATTCTCCTCTGGAGGTGGCAAGCACAGACTGCCACTTTGGAGACACCAGTAGAACTCCGTGTGCGCAATGGCACCACCATCCGAGATCCGGCCGTTCATCCCCACGTCCACATACATAAACTCATATGTCGCCGACACCACCGCCAACATCACTACACTATTAAACCCCTTATAATTATAATAGTAGGACCCCGAGTTGGGCGGTGGGACGATGCGGACGTGTTTCCCATCAATTGCCCCTCCGCAGTTAGGAAAGTCCCAACGGCTGGCAAAGTGGGAGGCCACAGTCTGCCATTCCTGTGGCGTGGAAGGGAACTGTGGAGTGAAACCAGAAAAAAAAATTTGTCACTTTGCACATAAACATTGCAAGCAGATTAGACAATCAACATCTTGGAACAAGAGCATTGTTTAAAATTGGAGGCTGGAAAGTATTTGCACAGAAAAGTAGAGGCTCCCCTTCACAGATTAATCACCCCCCATCAATCCCCCCACTTCTGATGGGCCATTGGCAATAACTAGGGTTTTTGGGGGGGGGGGTTGGACAGGTAACCCTCTGCACTTCATTGATTGGCAAATGGCTCAATAATGTGTGCTAGTTTGGCCAGACCCTCTGTACTTAACACTATTGGCAGCCCCCAGGAAAGCTAAAATAACATTTCAAACCCCCCCCCCCCCCAAAAAAAAAAGGAAAGCACATTGTGACATTCTGAAATTACCAAGCAAGCTAATAGGAGGGAAAGAACACAAAAAAATAGGAAATGGAAAGTATGGAGGCAGCCCCTTGCACTACATGCTTTGCAGAATTCATCCCTAAAGATGCCCACTATAAAGAGGTAGGTATATAGTGTGTATTGACCTTGGGAAAGCCAGCAGATAGAGGATTGGTACCATCTGACAGAGCAGTTGGGGGAGGGGGTTCCTAATGAGTTTGCCCCCCCCACAAAAAAAATTAAAAAGGGGCTCTACATGAAGTAAACCACACAGCAAACATTAGTGCATATTTTAGGGGGTGTTTGGGGGCAAACAATACTATGCAGCAGACAAAAGACATTGCTTAAGTGACTAGGCCATAGGTGTCTATTGGGGCAGAAGAGCATGCTGGGAAGGTAAGTGAAGGGAAAAATGCATGAAGGAGAAAAGGGGCACAGCATATTAGAGCATATTGCAATCATGGTAATTAGGGAAGGAGGTCAAAAATACAAGACATTAGCAAACAGAGCATACATAGAAGGGAATAGTAAAGGAGAAATGTTACCTTAATATAGTCCTCCTGCAGGACCTCGATGATGGCAGAACAGGTCTCTGGAATAATGATTCCCAGGGCCTGGGGAGAGATACCTGAAGAGAACTTCAAATCCTGAAGACTTCTCCCTGTCGCCAAGTACCTCAACGTGGCAACAAGCCTCTGCTCCGGAGTAATGGCTTGTCTCATGCAGGTATCCTGCCGGCTGATAAAAGGGGTCAGCAAAGCCAAAAGACGGTGAAAATCGGGGTCCGTCATCCGGAGAAAGTTCCTGAAATCATCAGGATTATTCTCCCGGATCTCACGAAGCAAAGGCATGTGCGAGAATTGATCACGCTGAAGCAACCAATTCTTGGTCCACATACTCCTCGTCACTCTGTTCATGGACGGGTCTTGGGTCAAAGCTAAAAGCCCGACACCAATTCCGCGTACAGCACGAACTCGGCGACGAGTACGCACGGGAAACATCGCTCACAAGGTCACAAAAGGTCGGCTGGTCAGAACGGACAAACAGAAAGCACCGATAAACAGCAAGGCCTGAAAGAACGAAATGAATACCAGAAACGAGCAGACAATAAGCAGTGCAAATCAAAGCGTCCTATATCAAGATATAGGCCGCAATGACCAACAAATGCGAACTGACTACACGCACTAATAAACAGATACGCACGACAAGCACAAACTGAAGAGCAGTAACGATCTGAGTCAGAAAACTGAGAAGTGCGAATCTTAAGTCACCAAACTTCGACTAACTCGCGATAAACACGGGATCAGCAGAAGGAGCCCAACGGGTGCCTGACGTGGTGATGAACTTCCCTTTTCTAGTCTCGTGGAAGACGACTTACGTCACGACGTTCTTGCAGACCGGATATTCCGACAACGTTGTCCGACCGTGTGTACGCAACAACAACATCGGACAAAGTACGACGGACAGGATCCGACCGACCTGGTCCGCGGATAATCCAACCGTGTGTATGGGGCTTTAGATATGTTGTAGTGCTGGTTCCACTGGGTTTGCACACCTAATTTGGAGTTCCTAGCACCAAGTGGCCCCGACATACGGGGCCCCAAATTCGGATCGGAAAATGTAATTTTCTGCTGCAGAAAAGTGCTTGACTTGAGTATAACTCGAGGGGGGGCATTTTCAGCACAAAAAAATGTGCTGAAAAACTCAGCTTATACTCGAGTATATACGCTAAGTATGAACAGCATAGATTTAAAGTTTTATCAAAACAGTCCCTGGGTGGTGAAGACAGAAAAAGGATGTTTGTTTAGGACTGGGGTTTGTTCTGTTTTTCTATTCACAAGCATTTGAAAGAAAACTTCTGCAAACCTATTATTATATATACATAAATCTGGACATGGATTTGAATTAAATGCATTTTTATTGTCCATGTCTTGTAATACAATAAATATTTAGAAAACGGTTTGACATAGCAAAAGGTAAAATAATTACTTTTCTATAACTGTATGTTAAATAATGTAGTGTAGGGTCCCTGTGTCATAGACCTGTATGCAGAGCCTAAGATGATGAGGCCTCTTGCACAGTTCCTGTCCAAGCACCCCTGGAAGTTGAGATAGGGTTGGCAAGGGCAGTGGAAAGGTACAAGTGCCAGGGTGCCGACACTGTGGACTGGAACTTGAGAGCACTGGTATCCAGTGAGTAGGACTTTAGCTGGTAGTACCCCGAGGATGTGCCAAGTTCAGTTAAAGGCAGAGTCAGATCCCAATCCTAATCTAGTAGCAGCCAAGCAGGAAGGCATCAAGGTGAAGACATGATCAGAGTCAGAGACATGTTGGCAATGAGTAGCCAGTGAGGTCCAGATTTGCTAGGCAGTTCGGTAGCGGAGTTAGACAACAAAGCAGAAAAGGGTAATCTGAAAGTGAGGTCAGGTGAAAGCTGGGTCAATCACTGAATCAGTACAAGTATCAAGAACAAGACATAAAACCATTAAGCAAAAAGCGTATGCAGAGTTCAGGATTAAATAGCCCGCTTAGCGGCAGTGGATGTGCGCGTTTGTCCGCATATGTGTGTACTCATGCTGATAATGATGCATTTGCACTTCAATGCCCTCAAAAATGTATATGCTTATGTACATGCATATTAGCCTCACAGCTGGTACAATGTCCCACTCCCTGACACCATGGCACTTTTATTTACAATTTTGGGGTCGATTGTTGATCGAGGTTGATTTAGCTTCCATGGTTTAGATTGTGTGCATTCTGATGATTTTTGTATTTATGTATTACATGTTACATATTGTGATGTATTAAAATTAAAATTCAATTGTGATGTTTTATTATGTAATCTATAAAATGTGCAGTATATTGCTGTTTATTGATAATATTTAATATGTAATAACTGTAGATGCTCTTTTTTTTTTCAGTTTACTTTGCCTCAAATCTTCAATGTGTTTTTCTGCCACTTTCAAATATGGGCAATAAAGATTTTCATTACTTTAAAGATGCAATAACATCCCCAAAAGTATATGTTTTTATACAGTATTTATATACACTCCAGTTAAAGAGGGAAAACGGGACAGTTCTGGACTTCATGCAGCAATAGACATAATCTGCATTGCTATCTATCTCAATAGTTTTTCCTTGTGTATAGTACACCAAAACTGCAAAAAACAAATGATGCTTGTTTAAACAGGAAAGGTAGTTAAAGAGGATTCCCCACTAAAAAAAAAATAAAATAAAAGTCAGCAGCTACAAATACTGCAGCTGCTGACTTTTAATAATCGGACACTTACCTGTTCCAGGGTCCAGCGATGCGGGGGATCGAAGCCCCGCTCGTCTCCCCCTCTGTTCGGCGGCGCCGGCATTGTAAATGTGGGCACCCAGCTGTGGCTTCACAGCCGGGCACCCCTTGCGCATGCATTGACAAGAGGGAGGGGGCAGAGCTGAGCCCTTCCTGCGCTGAGGGGAAGTGATGTCACCAGCCCAGGCACTGAAGGAGGCAGACTATGAGGGACCGCCTAGCAACAGGCATTTAGAGGTGAGTAAAACATTTTTTTTTCCAAATGTTTTTTTTTTTTTCGGGAGATTCATGCATTTTTTTTTTTTTTTTTTTATGTGCAACACCACTTCAAGCATCATTAATATTGGGGCCAGTCTGAAATACACGGTTTATCTTACAGTTTAGTAAGTTGTGCACATATTTACCAAGAATAATTTGCAGTGATTTCCAGCATCACCTATATGAGAACTTAGTTGACTTGGAAATTGTGTGGAATGTAAGTTTCTCTCACACTTTTTGCGTTGCCCCTTTAGACATAGACAACTGCTGAGAAGAAAACAGGAGGATTGGTATAAATATTGGAAAAGTATCTCACCTTTCACACTGACTTCACAGGATTCAGGTGGAAATGCAAGAAGTGGAGGATAATATCTTTTATTCTTTCCTTAATCTTTGTTCGTGGAGAACAGAGGGACCCAAGAGAAACATATACATTGTCTATACCACAGCAACAAAATACAATATATCTATATTTAAACAAAAAAAAAGAAAAACAAGTTAACAATGTCAATGTTGAGATGTATTATAGCAGACATTCTGTTTGGCATTTTCTATACTACCACAATGTTAATATAAGATATTAATATAACTATAAGATAATATGGAAGCAATGTTGTAAAAAGAAATGCATTGAGGTACATTAAACCTGTTTTAATGCAATGAATTATACACTGCTACATTATACTGGCTAAAAATATCTCAGGTTTCCCTCACTCTTTCTATTCATGGCCATTTTCATGAAATACAGCAAGACAATGAATCAAAAAGAACACACTATTGCCAACTGTCTTAAAATAAGACAACATTGGAGACTTGGATGTAATTCATATTTTATAGAAAATGTGTATAAAGATTCATTAACAATGTGTAAAAACGGAGACTGCAATGCTATGCTTATTCAAGAAGGCAAAGATTGGTGTATTAAATACAGTAACTCGTACCATCAAATTAGCATTTATCGTAATACCAACCTGATTTCACTTACTGTACATTTAGGCTGATTGCTGTGACTTGCTGCAATGTGCTCATTCATTTTGCTCTTTGTGTTACCACATTGAATCAACCTGTAGATTATATGTGTTGCCTTTAAATACAGTTTTACATGTCATGTATTAAGTTTATTTTGTAAGTGGCTGGATTTTTTACTATAAAAAAAGATTTTACCTGTGGGATAGTAGGTGGATGATTTATGCTGAATATGATTTAGGCCCAGCTTGGTTCCTAAATGTCCATTGTTCACTACCTTCAAATTTTAAAGTATTAGATTATAATCAGCTTGCACAGTATGTGAGACAGAGGAGACCTCAAAGTACATCTATGAGCTAACACCCTTGGGTAAAAGGCTTTTAAGCTGAATATTTTCAGCCAATGGCCTACTTTTTTCCTCCTGTCCCTCTGTGCCTGTCAGGTAGGCAAGCACTCATGAAGCAAAAGTCAGCTAGTAAGAAAGTGAGATGCAGATACATATTTTATTTTCAATCAGTATTCAGGTTTTAAATGTATTTGGACTAAAGTCTTAAGTACTCTTTTTCACTAGGGGCTCAGCTTCGTTGACCTACTGTAAGAGATAAAACTACAACCCATTACCTAATATGGATAGACGTTCGCATGCATAGTGTGTAGGGCAGCCCCCCCCACTCTTAACGCAATGTGGCCCCACCCACAGTTTGCCATGGCATGCTATGCGTACCACATTACTACCCTACTAAGACTACCCAAAGGCATCCTTCCTCTCTCACCCCTTCCCTCTATTATATTAATATATTGTATTATATTGTATATTAATACATTGCCTGCACTGTATATATATTCTCCACTGATTGCACTGTGTATATATATATATATATATATATATATATATATATATATATATATATACACTAAACTGCCTGCACGCCACTAACTAACCTGCCTAACCTAGCTCAAGTTCTCTCAATCTCTCCACGTTATCACACTACATACGGCTGCCATGTAAGCAGCATTATATAGTGTGGGGCGTGGACTTAGCCCCCTGAGCCATGATTGGCCAAAGGCACCATGCCTTTGGCCAATCATGACTCTCCCAGCAGATCGCGCTGTGATTGGCCAAAGCATGCAGGTCATGTCAGGCCAATCAGCAACCATCAATGCACTGCGATCTTGCTCGAATTTGCTGCAAATGCTCCATATGTTTGGTTCGTTTGGGGACAAACGAACGCCCGATGTTCGAGTCGAACTTATGTTCCATTTGAACATCGGGACCATCCCTAACCCTAAACATACACCCAGAGCTACAATGGAATGGTTTGGATCAAAGCATATTCATGTTTAGAATGGCCCAGTCAAAGTCCAGACTTAAATCCAATTGAGAATCTGTGGCAAGACTTGAAAATTGCTTTTCACAGACAATCTCCATCAAATCTGACAGAGCTTGAGCTATTTTGCAAAGAAGAATGGGCAAAAATGTCACATTCTAGATGTGCATAGCTGGTAGAGAAATATCCAAAAGACTTGCAGCTGTACTTGCAGCAAAAGTTGGTTCTACAAAGTATTGACTCTGAATACTGGCTGAATACAAATACACACCCCAATTTTGACATATTTATTTGTAAAAAAAATTGAAAATCATTTATCATTTACCTTCCACTTCACAATTATGTGCCACTTTGTGTTGGTCTATCACATAAAATCCCAATAAAATACATTTACATTTTTGGTTGTAACATGACAAAATGTGGAACATTTTAAGGGATATGAATACTTTTTCAAGGCACTGTATATGGGCATTGCCTCCACTCATTACTAGCTAACTTCAACAGTTTACATGCTTTCATAGCTTACGCTTTCTATATATGAAGTTGTCTATATATTGCACCACATTAGCGCACAAATGTCTGCAAAGTAAAAACCTACAGCAATTTCGACAAATTTTGGTTTGTAAATAAGGAGAATGTTGGCAAAAAAAATTTGAGAAAATATCAATCAAATAGATTTTAAGTGGTATCTCAATGTAATAGTTTTTAGTTAATCCAAACCTGTATACTTAAATAAAGAAGCCAGTATATTTTATTACTTGACCCCCTGCTATAATAAGAAAATAAGGCAATAAGAATACGTTTTTATTTAATACTTATGTCGTAAAATAACGAATGCGAAAACAATTGTTCAAATGTTCAACTCACTAAGAATTGTGCAGTAAATAACTACTGCGGTAAAGTTTTGATAATGCGGTAATTGCCACATATTTTCATGCAGTAATTTATCGCATTGAACTGCTTGCTAAAAAACAGGCCAGGAAGCTGCCCATCGCATCCTTAACAACAGATGACTCATCAGCTGTCAGCGACAGCTGACAGCTGAATGTAAAGAGAACATGGCAGCAACTAAAAATTATGAAAAAACAAAACAAAATGGGATCTCCCCCAATGCATACCAGGCCCTTAGGGTCTGGTATGGATTTTAAGAAGAACCCCACGGCAAATTTAAAAAAACAAAACAGCATGGGGTCCCTCCCAAAATCCATACCAGACCCTTAGCCGAGCATGGAGCCTGGCAGGTCAGAAATGGGAGGGGACGAGCGAGCGCTCCCCCTCCTGAACCATAGCAGACCATGTGCCCTCAACATGGTGGGATGCTTTGGGGTAGGGGGGCTCTATAATGGGCAGGGAGGGAGCCTATAATCTATCCCTCTGCAGCTTCAGAGCTTTCTCTATGCTTTACTTCCAATTTACTTACTCTATGGCTGCTTTATTGCCCATTTTTGTAATGAGGGGGGCTGGCCCAACCAAAAGCCCCCTTATTGTCCTGCTGATCATAGTTCAAGAGCCATTGATTGTATTATGGTTTAAAAAAAAATTCCTGGGCGAATCTGAACTTATGTAAATTTCCCAGGACCATGAATTTCAAACCCTCAGGATTCGCTTTGAACCCATGGTGATGGCAAACCCAAACCTCATTTCAAATATTCAACAAGAAATGATTAAAGTGGTTGTAAAGTCACATGTATTAATTACTTTGATTCTCTCTGTTTTAGGTCTCTGTTCAGTACAGCGTGTGTGTTTTCCTAAAATTATAATGCTAAATACCTTCTTTGCAGAGCCCTGCTGTGCTGTCTTGTGACCTCACTCTGTTTCCCTTCCCAAGTAAGTGAGGCTGAGATTCCCCTCTGATGAATGCAAGCTGGCAGAGGGAGGTCACATGGCAGCACAGTAGGGCTCTGCAAATACAGTATTTAGAATTGTAATTTTAGGAAAACACACACACTGTACTAAAAAGGGACCCTAAACAAAGAGGATCAATTAGTCAATACATGTTTCTTTACTTTACAAGTATAGATTCAACAAGGTGTTGGAACCATTCCTCAGAGATTTTGGTCCATATTGACATGATAGTATTGCACAGTTGCTACAGATTTTTCGGCTAAACATTCATGATGCGTATCTCCTGTTCCCAAGATCTGGTGACTGTGAAGGGCATTGGAGTACAGTGAACTCATTATCATATTTAAGAAACCAGTTTGAGATGATTTGAGCTTTGTAACATGGTACATTATCCTGCTGGACGTAGCTATCAGAAGATGGGTACACTGTAGACATAAAGGGATGTGGCATTTAAACAACACTCAATTGGTACTAAGGGGCCCAAAGTGTGGCAAGAAAATATCCCCCATTACACCACCACTACCAGCCTGAACCGTTGATACAAGGCAGGATGGATCCATGCTTTCATGTTGTTTATGCCAAATTCTGACACTACATCTGAATGTCGCAGCCAAAATCAAGACTCATCAGACCAGACAATGTTTTTCCAATCTTCTTTTGTCCAAATTTTGGTTAGCCTGTGCAAATTATAGCCTCAGTTCCCTGTTCTTAGCTAACAGGAGTAGCATCTGGTGTTGTCTTCTGCTACTGTAGCCCGTCTGCTTCAAGGTTCGATGTGTGGTGCTTTCAGAGATGGTATTCTGCATACCTTGGTTTTAACGAGTGCTTGTTTGAGTTACTGTTGCCTTTCTATCATCTTGAAGCAGTCTGCCCATTCTCCTCTGCCCTTTGACATAAACAAGGCATTTTTGTCCACACAACTGCCAATCACTGGATATTTTATCTTTTTTCAGACCATTCTCTATAAATGCTAGATATGGCTGTGTGTGAAAATCCAAGTAGATCAGCAGTTTTTGAAATACTCACACCAGCCCTTCTTGTACCAACAACCATGCCACGTTCAAATTCACTTAAATCCCATTAAAATATTAAATCTTTCCCATTCTGAAACTTGGTTTGAACTTCAGCAAATCATCTTCACCATGTCTAGATGCCTTAATGCATTGAGTGGCTGCCATGTAATTGGCTGATCAGCAATTTGTGTTAGGCCCCTTTCACACGAGGCGGACTCCGCTTCCCCGGAGCCCGCCTCTGTCCGCCGGCTCATCGGGAGATCTCTCCCTTGATCTCCGCTGAACCGGCGGATGACAAGTCCCTCTCTGCTCACTGAGCGGGGAGGGGCTTGCGAGCGCCGCTGGTCTCTATGGAGAGATCGGATCTCACCCGATTCGATCTGCCAGCGACGGAACTGGAGGTAGAGCCATACGTCTGCTTGCTTTTGGCGGATCGGACCGGGTCGGATGTCAGCGGACATGTCTCTGCTGACATCCGATGCTCCATAGACTAACATGGAGCGCCCGTTCAGATCCGCCGTCAAAACTGACAGGCGGATCTGAACGGTCCGTCCATGTGAAAGGGGCCTTACAAAGCAATTGAACAGATGTACCTAATAAAGTGGCCAGTGAGTGTTTGTACTGTGTGTATTTTTAGGAAAAACCCATGCCTTTTGTTTTTTTTTTGTAAAGGGGTCCCACAATAACACCCATATCAGGCCTTTATTTAGGATACGGGACTAGTTTGTATAAAGGGAATCCCTGGTGGCTTTGTTTACAAAAAATTAGCTGAAGCTGCCATTTGTCAGAAATTTAAACTGACTTTTATTTTCTCAAAAAATGTCAATGTTGCTGAAGTAAGATGTATACATTGTACAGATGCTTCACTTCGCAGGCAGGTTAAGGGCATCCCCCAGGCATGTTATTTAAAGGAATTCTGCATTTTTAATAATGCCCTTAAAGCATTATTAAAAGTACTGCTCCCTGCCAAACAGAATTGAAAAGATCAAAACGTGCAGCTCTATAGATTTTAAATAGAGCGAATAAAAGTTATTACTAAAAACCACAAATGTGCAAAAAAGTTTTATACAAAAAACAAACAAACAAAGAATGTGCAACAAACCCAAAGAATGCAAATGCATATATATGAAATGATATAGTAAATAAAAGTTCTAAGACCAAGGTTAACTGTAAAATTCAGAGATTAACTCAATTTTAATTAATGCAGAGATCAAATAGGCATAAAATACTCAGAGTTGGCTAAATTAGATATCAGTTCCAAATTAATAAAGAGTAGAGATGATTCACAGTTGTAGAAAGAGTGTCCTTCTAAAATCCAATACTGTACAGGAGTGTAAACAGAGGAAGCTCAAAGTCATCCAAAGTCCAAGGAAGAATCACACAATCTGGGTGTAGCAGGGAGGAGCTTACTGGAAATATTTTACCGCTAATAGTGGTCAAAAACACTTTTAGTTGATAATGAAATCCTCAAGACCCCTCGCCAAAAGCAACTATACATTCTTAAGATGTCTCTCGTGGACTCCTGCTTGTCCGAAAAGGGCAGCGGTTCCAACCAGGCTAATAAATCTCACCAATTATCAGACATGGAAGTAAAGCAAAACACCAACCATAGTAAAGCTTTGTATATGCAGCAATATATTTATTAAAATTATTGCATTTACACAAATCCAGCAAAAATCAAGCATACACAATGTGCTGGAGAAGGGCTACAAACTCCAGTCTCCAAGGTGGCCACAAGTGTTTTGCTCATGCGTGGTGCGACGTACGTCCTAGCTCAGTCCTACGCGTTTCATCATAACTGCTCTCATCAGGGGCTACAGACACACGGTGCCACCACACTATTTAAATAGAGCAACCCACAGGGAGGACCCGAGACTTTTGGGCAAATCATATAGCCTGGGTGGGACATCACATTTAACCCTGTGTTGATATAAATGGATCAATGTTCGGCCACATTCTATTACAGCACTATTACAGTGCCAATTAGTGTCCAAAGAGCAAATGGCTGAACCCTGTAAATCATATCCAGGCAGTGTGAATAACACAATAAAGAAAATTTTAATTTTAGAAAAATTTAAATAAAAAAATTTAAATAAAAAATTTAAATAAAAAGAAGAGGGGGCGTAAACTTCCAATTCTATGTGTTGGTTCACTCCTCACACAGGTTTAGTTATAATAAAACAGTACATTTCAGATGATATAATCACCATATAAATCAGTTTAAAAATAACTAAAAATACAAACAGAAACCCCTAAAAATAATTATCCATAGGACAGTAAATGTATGCAACCCCATTAACTGTTATCCATAAAATAGTTAATGTTCCACTCAATGTTGAGGCTAAATAGAACATAAGACTTCAACTGATAAATACATTTAGTCTCATTTGCACCTCTCCAGTTTGGATTATGCTTATCGATAGCCAGGAAGATTGGATAGGATCCTTATTGTGGAATTGAGCATAGTGTAACACACTATGCCCTTTAAATATATGCTTTATGTTGCCAATATGTTCCTCCAGTTAAATGTGTAAGGCCCTAGTGGGCTGTCCTACATACTGCAGGCTGCACATACATTGCAACATAGTTACCTAGTATGTGAGGCTAAAAATAGACACAAGTCCATCAAGTCCAACCTATGTGTGTGATAGGGATGAGCCCAACACCCCCCGGTTTGGTTTGCACCAGAACATGCGAATAGGCAAAAAATTTGTATGAACAAGCGAACACCGTTAAAGTCTATAAAGACATGAGCATGAAAAATCAGAAGTGTTAATTTTAAAGGCTTATATGCAAGTTATTGCCATAAAAAGTGTATGGGGACCCGGGTCCTGCCCCAGGGGACATCAATGTATGTATCAATGCAAAAAAAGTTTTATAAAACAGCCGTTTTTCAGGAGCAGTGATTTTAATAATGCTTAAAGTGAAACACTAAAAATGAAATATTCCTTTAAATATTGTGCCTGCGGGTGTCCTTAGTATACCTGTAAAGTAGCGCATATATTCCGTGTTTAGAACAATACCACAGCAAAATTACATATCTAAAGGAAAAAATCTAATTTAAAACGTCTCGCGGCTGTAATGAATTGTCGGATCCCGGCAATATAGATGAAAATCATTGAAAAAAAATGCATGGGGTTCTGGCCCAGGGGACATATATCAATGCAAAAAATGTTTTTTTAAACGGCTGTTTTTTCAGGAGTAGTGATTTTAATAATGCTTAAAGTGAAACAATAAAAATGAAATATTCCTTTAAATATCGTGCCTGGGGGGGAGGGTGTCCTTAGTATGCCTGTAAAGTAGCACATCTTTCCCGTGTTTAGAACAATACCACAGCAAAATGACATATCTAAAGAAAAAGTTTTGGGCGCAACACCAAAGCATCCTCCCCATGTTGAGGGCATATGGCCTAGTACGGTTCAGGAGGCGGGGCGCTCTCTCGTCCCCCCCCTTTTCCTATGGCCTGCCAGGTTGCGTGCTCAGATAAGGGTCTGGTATGGATTTTGAGGGTATACCCAAGCATTTTTTTTCATTTTGGCGCAGGGTTTCCCTTAAAATCCATACCAGACCTGAAGGGCCTGGCATGGATTTTGGGGGGACCCCTACGCCATTTAAGAAAAAATGTCGCAGGGTTCCCCTTAATGTCCATACCAGACCCGAAGGGCCTGGTATGGATTTTGGGGGATACCCACGCATTTTTTTTTTTTTTTTTTTAGATTTTGGTCCGGGGTTCTGGGGGGTGGGACCCATGCCGTTTTTTTTTTCAACAATTTTTATCTATATTGTCGGGATCCAATAATTCATTACAGCCACAAGCAATTTTAAATTATTTTTTTTAACTTTTCTGTGACTTTTTTACATGTTTTTTTTTCAATTTGTCAACTAACACACATCATAGGTATATTTAGAATCATGCCCCAAAACACATTCTGCTACTCCTCCTGAGTGCAGCAATACTACATGTGTGAGACTTTTTAACAGCCTAGCCACATAGATTGGCCCAAAATTCAGGGAGAACCTTCAAGCGTTCCAAAGGGCATATACAAATTATGTATCTAATTTCCTGGCTATCTATCATATTTTTGGAGGCCCTGGAGAACCAGAACAGTGGACAGACCCACAAAATTACCACATTTCTGAAAAGCAAACACTCCAAGGTATTTTCTAAGAGGCAATGTGAGTCTTTTAAAGACATATTTTTTTGGCACAAGTTTTTGGAAAATGCAGAATGAAAATATTTATTAAGTTATTTATTTTTTACACAAAGTTGTCAATTTATAAGATATTTTTAACACACAGTATAGAAATGCAGAATACAAATAACCCAATCAGTCTATATTTTTATAGAGTCTATAAACAAATTTGTATATGTAATTGAAAATTGACCAATCCCTATGTACTGACTTTTTTTCACAAAGTTGTCAATTAGCACACATCATAGGTATAGTTAAAATTGTACCCTGAAACATATTCTGCTACTCCTTCGGAGTGTGGCAATACCCCATGTGTGAGACAATCTAACCACACAGAGAGACTCAAAACCAAGGTGTACATTTAGGCTTTCTAGGGGCATATATTAGGCATCTAATTTCCTGACTACCTATCCCATTTGTGGAGGCCCTGGAGCACCAGGACAGTGGTAACACCCACAAAATGATCCCATTTGGAGTGTGAACACCCCAAGGTATTTTTTAGGAGGCATCGTGAGTTTTCACTTTTCTTGCCATAAGATTTTGGAAAATGTAAAAATACACCAAGTATTTCGTTTAATAGGATATTTCTCACACACAGCATGAGGCATACTAAGGATTACAACCCAAAGTGCATTCTACTCCTCCTGAGTATGGGCATACCATGTGTTAGACTTTTTCAGTGTCTGGACTGTTTATGAAATACTGGCCAGGAAGTACAGGAGGCTAAAGAAGGAAGAACAAAAGAGTTGTTCCAGGAGTGCAGTTGTCTGCACAGAATGGCTGGGATTGGTGTCTCATAGGAACGTAATTAGTGGGACATACAGATGGGTCAGTTCAGGCAGCAGACATGGTCAGAAAACAGACACAAGATTGGTCAAGGCAGGAACATGATCAATAAACAGGCCAGGGTTATTACAGGCAGCAGGCAGAGGCAACACTGCACTGATGTGGCAGTGCTGGCTGCACTGGTCTGGTGACAACCAAACTTTTGTAGCTGCGATAAGGAACACCATTGCTGGCTTACACCGGTCTGATAATACTGAGGACTAGTGTGGCAGCAATCAGGGACACAATTGCTGGCATATACTGGTCTGGTAACACTGGGGACTGAGGTGGTGGTGTTCATGAAATGTGTTGCTTGCTGCACTGGTCTGGTATAGTGGCACTGGCAATCAGGAACCCTGATTTTAGCTACACTGTTCAGTCAACACTGTGGCTGGCGTGGTTGTGATTGGAGGACTGTGACTGGCTGCACTATTGGCTCATTCACATGTGAGGCTGGGGAGGGCGGTAAAACCTTGGGGTTGAGCAGTAGTTCCACTGCCCCTCAACCCCGAACCCCAAGACAGTGATGCTTTGCTTTACAGCTGTGGCAGGAAGTATACCTACTGTATAACCAACAATCGCAACCCCTTCAAATGAGTATGGATGCTTGTGCGGGGTCCAAGGGGTTAAAGCATGTGGTGAGGAGGTGATTTTTTTAAATCTGTGAGTATACAATTATGTTGGTGGTATTTATGCAGCCATTGTACTACTGTGCTTGTTATGATTTGCCACAGCTATCACATGATACATGTCACTGTGGTTATCCCTGTACCATTTGATCACTGTAACCAATCACAGAGATCACAGTAGTAAACAATGGCATCATGAATGACAGCCATTGTTTACTACTGGTAACATGATGATTGTGATTGGTCACAATCATCACATGGTACCAGGGCCAATCATTAACCCCCTCCAGTTCTGTCATATGATATCGCCCCAGTGTCTGCCGGGGCGTGCAACACGGTGATCGTTAGGACATGGTGCCACCCAAATCACAGCCGATCACATGTAAACATGGAAGTGCCGTTTATCGTCTCTCCTCGCCTCACACTGACAGAGTGTAAGGCGAGGAGAGAAGATCAGTGGCATCTCCTTGCAGGGGAGACCTGTGCAGATAATCAGGGGACAGATCACCTGTGCCCTAATTATCAGTGCAACACCAGCAGTGCCCATCAGTGACACCAATGAGTGCCCATCAGTGACACCAATCAGTGGCCATCAGTGATGCCAGTCAGTGGCCATCAGTGCCTGCTCATTCAGTGCTGTTCATCAGTGCTGCCCATCAGTGCCACCTATCTGTGCCAACTATTATTTCCCATAAGTGCTGCCTACCAGTGCCCATCAGTGCCACCTTACAGTGCTCATCAGTGCCACCTATCAGTGTCCATCAGTGCCACCTATTAGTGCCCATCAGTGCTGCTCATAAGTGTTAATCAGTGCCGCATATCAGTGCCACCTATCAGTACCCATCATTGCAGTATATTAGTGCCTCCTCATCAGTGCCACCTAATCAGTGCCTTTCAGTGCTGCCTCATCACTGCCCATAAGTGCCGCCTCATCAGTGCACATCAGTGAAGGAGAAAAATTACTTATTTACAAAATTTGCTGACAGAAACTAAGAAACATTTTTTTTTATCAAAAAAAAAACCCAGTGGTGATTAAATACTACCAAAGGAAAGCTCTATTTGTGTGAAAAAAAATATAAATATTTAATTTGGGTACAACATTGCATGACCGTGCAATTGTGATTCAAAGTATGACAGTGATGAAAGCTGAAAATTGGCCTGGGCGGGAAGGGGGTGAAAGTGCCCGGTATTGAAGTGGTTAAAGTAGTTGTAAAATCTCAAGGTTTTTCACCATAATGTCTTCTATGCATTTTGGTGAAAAACCTTATGTGCTGCACCTGCCCCCCCCCCCCCCCCTCCAGACCCCCCATTTTCTTACCTGAGCCTGAACTGATCCAGCCATGTGCACAAGCCCCACGGCTCCAACCACTGTCTCTCTCCTCACTGGACAGATTGATAGCAGCAGGAGCCATTGGCTCTCGCTGTTGTCAATCAAATCCTGTGACACAGGAGCGAGTCCCACTGTATGTGTCAATGGATGCAGCAGCAGGACATGGGAGTGAGCCCTCACCAATGCCCCCATGGAAAGCGGATTTCTGTGGGGGCAACCGATAAAGCCGACAGGGCACCCCAGAACAGGAGGATCGGGGCTGCTCGGTGTGGCCTAATTACGCAAGCACAGCCTTTTCAACATAATCACGGCTGATGTGCTTTCCGGGAGGCGGACCACTCTCAAGCCAATACGACGACCGAAAAAGATATATATATAGCTAAACTGCACATAATAAACCCATCTCCCATCCTGAGCGGGCATTCTCCATACCATAATAACTTTTTCAGTCATCGTATTGGCATGAGAGTGTTCTCTGCCTTCTGGTAAGCGCGTCAGTCTGTGCCCTTGCTGAGTGAGCACTCTGTCGTAGTGCACAAGCGCGGGCCACAATGCGCTCCAGGGACCTCACTTCCAGCTGGCATCTTGGCTGGAAGGTTCCACCTTCTGAAAAGCGCGTCATTCGTGATTATGTTGAAAAGGGAGTGCTTGCTCATTAGGCCATGCCTCTGATGATATCCTGTTGGATAAAACATGTTAGGCGGGCAGGAACAGAAGTGCCAGAAGTGACCCATGCTGATAACAGAAGAACAAAGCACCAGAGGGAAACGACACTCAGGGCTTTGGAGAGGTATATAAGTAAACATTACTGATATATGTGCTTTGCTCAGATTCCATGACTGAGGTTTACAACCACTTTAATAGTCATCTGTCAAGCAGCAAAAAGTGTGTGCATGTGTTGGGAATAGTTGCATTACAGAAGTAGATTTTTGCAGAAAACCTGAAATTGCAGCCTCCATTTTACCACCTGCAGACTAAAAGTGTTAACATTTAAATGTGTATATAGAATTTATACAGTAAACTTAAATAAAAAGTTAATTTTGTTTCTTAGCCCTGAATATTATAAACAGTTCAAACATGCACAAAACATGGCATTTTATTGTGGCCAGCCTAAGGCACACCTGTGCAATAATCATACTGTCTGAACAGCATCTGCATATGCCACTCCTGTGAAGTGGATGGATTATCTCGGCAAAGGAGAAGTGCTCACTAACACAGATTTAGACAGATTTGTGAAAATATTTGAGAGAAATCGACCTTTTGTGTACATAGAAAAAGTCATAGATCTCTGAGTTCAGCTCATGATAAATAGGGGCAAACACAAAAGTGTTGCGTTTATAATTTTGCTCAGTGTATATTGTAGGGTGACCAGACATCCCTGGTTTCCAGGGACAGTCCCCGATTTGGGCAGACTGTCCCCAGAGGAGGTCTGTCCCCAGTTTTGTCCCCGGATTGCAGGGCTGACCCAGGGCAGGTACACCACAAGATGGAGCTGGTGCCCAGGACCGGCCCTACCATGGGACCATCTCGGGGGAGGGCGAGCGCCGCCGGGTATTACAGAGCGGGGATCTCCCGCTTACCCAGCTGTCAGATGAAGACCCGCCTCTTGGGCCAGCTTCTATGATAGGCAGCACACTAGTGACGTCTATCACAGGAGGCAGGACCTTGTCTGAGGACAGCTGTGGCGCGGGGTAAACAGGAGATTCCCACTCTGTTTAATCCGGCTCCTCTACTCGCTAATCACAGGTAAGGCAGAGCTGCTGGGCACTGAACAGGCAGAGCTGCTGGGCACTGAACAGGCAGAGCTGCTGGCCACTGAACAGGCAGCGCTGCTGGGCACTGAACAGGCAGAGCTGCTGGGCACTGAACAGGCTGGTCACTGAACAGGCAGAGCTGCTGGGCACTGAACAGGCTGCATTGATGGGCACTGAATAGCCTGCATTGATAAGCACTGAATAGGCTGCATTGATGGGCACTGAATAGGCTGCATTGATGGGCACTGATCAGGCTGTATTGATGGGCACTGATCAGGCTGCATTGATGGGCAGTGGTAAAGCTGAGCTGATGGGCACTGATGAGTATAATACACTATTCAACTGTGCTTTAAAATGCATGGTTTTCCCTTTTATGAACAAGAAAATAATGACGTTATGTGGTTGAGCTGGTATAATAATGCTATGGGGCTGGTATGAAATTATTTCTATAAATTATTTCCATAAATAATGTATATGTATACAATCATTACTTACTGTAAACACATACCACATACACTGTATATATCATTTGAGGAAAATATGCTTATAAAAATGTTAACTATTTGCCAATAAAAAAAGAAAATAAAATGTCCCCGGATTTAATTTTAAAAATCTGGTCACCTTAGTATATTGTTATGGGTTACAGCATTGTCACTCCAATAACAAGAAGTGGCCAAGCAAGAACCTTCATGGCAGGATTGCCAGGTATTATTCTAAATGAAGCTGTAAATTTAAAAAGATTGAAAACCCCTTTGAAATTACATTGACATGTAAAATGTTACATGGGGTGTATTTATCAAAAATGTTTCCGATCCTTGTCCAAAATGTTCTCAACATTTGATGGTGATTCTCCCAATGTATCAGGTCACATAGTAAAAATTCACACAAGAATTGCCCCAGAATATACATTCCCTGACATTCAACAACATCTGTTCTTAAATAGGGGAATATATTTACTGTAACATTCACCCTATGAAGGGTGAATGTTTCCTTCCCTACAAATACCCCTGACATCCCTTCTACCCGTTATTTTATATACCTGGTTGAGTTTCTGAACATGCAATGATTGGAAGATGGAAAATGCTGAACCTGTTTTTAAATACAGGTTTGGCACTTCCATAGTTAATTTTTTTTCATTAAAAGAAAAAACCTGCCCCCTTCTCACAAATCATCACTAAATGCCAGGCACGAGCTGTTATCAGTGCAATGTCAAGATCAGCCTACATGCCCTTTAGCCACAGCTGACATGCTTTGGAAGGGTTCTCCCAAAAAATGGGGACCCTGTTCTCAAAGCCGATACTTTGGCACCCCTGATGGCCAAGAGAAGATGCTGGCAGGATGACTGTTTACCATCTACCTGCCCACATGGAGAGCAAGTAGGTAGTTCACCCATCCCTGGTAAACTGGTTTTAGGGGTCCCTTAGACCCCTAACCTAATCACCATGCAAGTATTATATTAATATATTTGAACTAATACCGTAGTTACTTTTCCAGGTTCCAGCTATATCAGTATCCATTCAGTGTCTGTAGATGATAAGGGAAAAGGGTTCCCCTTCCTCACTTCTCAGACTTCCATTTGAGTATTTAGGAAATTTGGAACACTCTTATTTGCAATAGGTGAGTACAAGTGTGTCAAATAGTCATGTAAGTCCAAACATCGTATATACTTTAACAGTTTTCATGTGTGGACAGTGTAGCAAAGATGTAATTGTTAGAAGGAGAAACAGCACATTGACTTAGCATAGTTGCCAAATAACCCAAGCCTGTCAGTACCAGTGCTATGGCAGGTGAATTCCAACTTTTTGGGGGAACCTCTCTCGAAGTGCACCCCTTATACATGAAGGGCTTCTGGACTGGTATCAGTATAGCTGGGAATATAGACACTTGTTAATTTTCGACCTGGTTCACACTAGGGTGATTTCTGATGTGACTTGAGTTGCACAGAGGTGCATAAAAATGAAAAAATCACACTGTTTCAATGGTGCCAGTTCACATCAATGCAACTCAGCACAGAGCAATTTTGAAAAAAATTCCTGTGGTACACCGGTGCGATTCCAGTGTGATTTTGGCCCCCTAGTGTTCAAGTGAATCACACAGAAATCGCATATACATGCGATTCTGATGCAATTTGGAAAGTGAGTTTGTGTTTTAACTGTGAACACCCCTTCCGAGCACAGCAGCAGCAGCGCCTTGACTACTAGGAATAAAATCTCATTAAAATCACACATGGGTAACATTATGTCAAATCACTTACAAGTTGCACTGCATAATCTCACCACAAATTGCCTCAAAAATGCATTGCACTAGTGTGAACTAGGGCTTATAGCTGAACTTCTAAAATTGCACATATGTTTTAGAAACCTGACCCCTTTGTTTAAATCCTTAATGACAGCGCCTCCCGGCCCTTTAAAGGGTTTCTGATCCAATGACTGCCATGATTTGCTGTCATATCGGTCACCTGATCGGAAAGCTCCCGATCTCAAGTAGCATTCGGGAGCTTTACGTTCGGAGCATGCAGGGCGCATACTCTCGGGCACAGGTTTGTTTACATTGAGGATCGCAAACATGTGTCCTCTTGGAGGCAATGCCCACCCACTGAGAGGCCGCAAATTTGCATACTCTAACCGATAAAAGGTTAAACATGTCTAAAATGCTAACTGAGCATCCACAAAAAAAATTTAGGGATTGACTGCCCTCCACTGTTAGCTGCTAATATCACAGTTTTATGTATAATTATGTATTAGCAGTTCCTATCTCTGGGAGGCTGGCTTTGAAAATCTCAGAAAGAGAAAGCCAGACCAGGACTATTATGCAAGTTTTCCTATATTTCAATAGTTTAACTGTAGCTGGCCATAGCTTCTTGAGTGTGTTTCTAAATCCCCATGACAGACAGAGAATCTCTGTTATATGCACAGTGCCAAATAGCTAGGTTTGTGCTAATGTATGAATGCAGTGCTCACTTCTGAAGTATATTATGAACCTGTTTATTGCAATAGTGTTTATATACAGCTCCTGTTATTATATTTAACCTGTCTCTTCTGGTCTGGCAGCATAGGCTAGAGCACAGTTAAACATCTAATGACCAATTCTGCTTGTTAGAGGGCAAAGTTGCATGTCAGATTAGAAACTTTGGGGAGGGACTAACGCACAGAGTAGATAGGCTGGTGCTGAGTTCCAGTGCCACATCACAGTTTCTGTGTGTGAGAAGCTGCATTCCAGGCTGATTGGACAACATTGGAGAATCTCCTCATCTCTGCTGATCTTGTCTTTGTGTGCTGCATCGTGATTATTCCCAGAGGCACTGCAAAAGGACTTTGCTGCAACATTCATTTGAAGGTACCTCTATTAATAAGTATATATACCTGGATATGTGTGCACATATCCACCAAAACTCTTGTTGGGCCCTTTGCTAAAAACACCCGTTTGTACATTGTATGCATGTATTGTTATTAATCTTTTCTTATAAAATTCTCTTATATTATTTTCATATTTGATATAATGTTTCTGTAAAGGTCAACTAGTCCTTTAAATGTATGTTAAAAGAAACTAGTATAGGTTGCTGAATTAGGCAAGGTTCACACTGGTGCGCAGAATTCCTGAATGCATATGGCACTAATGTGGTTACCACTCAATGCAGGGTTCAACCCTGTTCAGCTGCAGACTACCATAGACTTCAGCAGGCTACAGGCAGTGGGGCTGCAAGCTGCACCCTTGCCTCCCGAGTGCATTGACATGCCTGGAAGGATGCTCAACAGCTATATGTGCTCCGTATACAAGGGGCCAAGTTCATCCCCTACTGCCCATTCTTTGTCCAATCAGTATGCTTGAAGTAGGTTCTTCACCAGCAGCACTGTTTAAAGTGAAACCCCCTATCGTTTTCAGCCAAGGAAGCTGCCATCTGCCTATGTTTAATCTACAACTGCCATGATGCTGCACATGTGATCAATTATGACACCAGCCATTGGAGAACAACCTATGGGAGTGTTACATTTTTGGCACGTGCCATAAATGAAACGGTTTTATGGATGGGTTTACTTCCGCTTTAACTAGACTGCATGGTTATGCAGTGGGGATGGGGTAACTGGACCACATCTCTGCCTAAAACTAAAATCTTTTGGCAAGTAGGACATTTTATATTGTTTTATCTGTGTTTCAACTATTTTGCAGAACTATTACTGAAAAAACACTCCTACATCCACAGTGGAATTAATAACAAGAAAATTGAAATAAACTATTTCTAAAAAAAAAAAAAAAAAAGTGTAAGATTCAAATAATTATGCTATGGCATAACCTATTTACTGCAAGTCAGCTGCACTATGGGAGGTATATTAGCAGAGATCTGGTGACAGTGTTGCTGGTTTACATGAGAGGGCATGATCAGGATAAGAGCGAAGCATCAGAGGTAGACTAATAACTAAGAAGTGAATGTGGGTCTCTGATGACCTATAAAGAATACAGCGTTGTCAGCTCAGTCTGCAGGAGACAGATTGCTACTTCATGTGAGATTGGTGATAATGTATTTTCTTTGTAGCTATTTTATTGAGGGTTTGCAGGACCTAAAGTTTGGTATCCTTTAAATGCAAAATTGATATGCTTGGATTATACCTTCAAAGTAACTCTGCTTCTGAAATACATAAATTAAAAAAAAGAACAAAAAAAAAAAATGCAGCCTTTAAAGATGCAGTATTAATAGATACTAGTTCTGCCACAGATTTATCGCACTCTTGCAGAGCTATACCATACAATAGAATCTTTGCATCCAATACTTCCACATACAGTATGTAGGATATCTGTGTCTCCCTATTGCGTGCTGTAGTTCCACACACTGTACTATGTAACTAATGTTTCCCTTTGGAGCCTCAACACACAGTATTGAACCACAGCATGCAGAAAGGAGATGCATTCAACATATCCAGTAGAGTTGGTTGCTGATGATGCTACTGCTACCATAGGTGTAGATCTGAAAGAAAGTCTGACAGTGGGGCTGGTACATAACATTGAGCCAAATGCTCAGTTTGTGGTAAGTTTGCAAAAAGGGATTTTCAAACACATGGCACATACGAAGTAAAAAAAAAAAAAAAAACTTGTTAGGTGGGGGACCAGCGATTTAGTTAATGCTTAGAAGGTAACACTAAAAGTTCAAAATTCCTTTAAATAACATATCTGGGGGATACACTGAACCTGCCTGTGAGTTCTGCGAGTGGTCTGCGAGTGCACGTAGTTCTGCGAGTGGTCTGCGAGTGCACGTAGTTCTGCGAGTGGTCTGCGAGTGCACGTAGGTCTGCGAGTGGTCTGCGAGTACCTGTGTATTGTCTTGTTGAGTACCTGTGTATTGTCTTGAGTATTAGTGTCAGTAAGCTAGTTTCTAGGTAATTTGGCCAGGGTATAATCCCCAATCCTCATTAAATGTAATAGGTACGATGCCCGGCGGGTGTGGAGAGGCAACTCGTTGTACATCTTGCGCCATTGTATGCGTTCCTTGATCATCCGATCGAGGGTGAATACTGCTGTGCAAAATGTAAGCGCATTGTTTCCCTGGAAGCCCAGGTTCTGAACCTGGGGAAGCAACTGTCAGCACTGAGAAGTCCCTCCATACTAAAGGAGAGCCAGGAACATACACAGCAGGTGCCAGCAGGGGCCAGCACAGAGGCAGGTGGAGACAAAGAGGTGCAGGCACTAGCAAAGAGTAAATGGGTGACAGTCAGGAAGGGTAGAGGGGTAAGTGCCAGGGAGGCTGATCCAGGGCTGGAGCATCCCAATAAGTATGCTCCATTGAGTGACATTGGGGAAACCTGTCAGGGACCAGCACTGCTGGAGCTGAGGGACTCTCCTAGCTTCCGGGGGAAGAGCTCCTCCAGTGAGAGTGGGGGGGGGGGGGATGTGAAGGGAAAGGAAAGACAGATTCTGGTGGTAGGGGACTCAATTCTTAGAAGGAATGAGAGGCCTGTAACGAAGACCTGAAGTGCCGAACAGTATGTTGTCTACCGGGCGCTCGGGTTCGGCACATCACGGATCTGGTGGACAAATTACTGGGAGGGGCTGGGGAAGACCCAGCTGTCATGGTGCACGTTGGCACCAATGACAAAGTCAGAGGCAGATGGAGTGTCCTAAAGAACGATTTTAGGGAATTAGGAGCTAAATTGAGGAAAAGGACCTCCAAGGTAGTATTCTTAGGAATACTACCGGTACATCGAGCCACACCAGAAAGGCAGAGGGAGATTAGGGAAGTAAACAAGTGGCTGAAGAGCTAGTGTAATAGGGAGGGGTTTGGGTTCCTGGAGGACTGGGCCGACTTCTCAGTTGATAACCGGTACTATAGAAGGGATGGACTGCACCTAAATGAGGAGGGTGCATGACCTGTGTAGCCTATATAATACCCCAGGCTGATACAGCCCATAATACCCTTTACTTAACCTGAAATGATAGACCACACCATATTTTGGAGTAAATGGCCGACAACGGTCTTTTATTAAACATAACTTCAATTTTAAATATATAAATAACATAAACACATAAACCATAATGATAATAAATTATCAACACATAACCCAACTGTAAACAATCAGTTACATCCCTACATTTGTTACATTTGTTGGTCAGTGACGTAGCTAATACCAAAAACGGCATATATATAAACTAACTGCATCTATATATATGAACACCAGGGGGCACTGCGGGATATTAACCGAACCAACTGGCTTCCACTTGTACCGCCCGGAGACAATACTTTCCCGCAGTGCAACAAGAGTAATCACCAAAATAAATTTGGTGTACTACCGGAGGGGCCATCTACTGATGAGCCCCCCACAAACTGGAGGGGCCATCTACTGATGAGCCCCTCACACACCGGAGGGGCCATCTAATGATGAGCCCCCCACACACTTACCACCTACGTCACTGCAGCCGTCACTGACCAACAAACCAAAACACCGCCAACCCCTTGTCTCCATTCCGTCAAATGCTTCCAAACCTGAAACGATAACAAAAACGTTAACACCTCCAACATTATCGCCTTAAAATAAGGGAGGGTGGGTGGGAAAAACCTGCCTCCTCGTGTCTTTACTTCTCCTGACTGAACCCCTACGGCCACGCCCCCTGTTTATACGGCCTCGCCCCCCTGCCGCCATTGGCCTGCCTGTCCACAGCCACACCCCCCAAAATTACTCCCTGTGTGTCATAGACACACAGTCATGCCCGGCCCTCCTCTATCATTCCCCTGCTGTACATTTCCGATCCGGCCCTCTCTTGACCTGTGTAGCCTATATAAAACCCCCAGGCTGATACAGCCCATAATACCCTTTACTTAACCTAAAATGATAGACCACACCATGTTTTGGAGTAAATGGCCGACAACGGCCTTTTATTAAACATAACTCAAATTTTAAATATATAAATAACATAAACACATAAACCATAATGATAATAAATTATCAACACATAACACAACTGTAAACAATCAGTTACATCCCTATTTGTTGGTCAGTGATGTAGCTAATACCAAAAACGGCATATATATAAACTAACTGCATCTATATATATGAACACCAGGGGGCACTGCGGGATATTAACCGAACCAACTGGCCTCCACTTGT
>CM053030.1:242894289-242914708 GCA_028564925.1 Lithobates sylvaticus
AAATTGGAGAATGCTCTGCTGGGGTTTTTTTTGCCTTCCTCTGGATCAACTGTGGGTATAGAATGGGGTATATGGGATTGTATGATATATATATGTATATATATATATTTTTTTTTTGTTTAATTTGTGGTTGAACTGGATGGACTTGTGTCTTTTTTCAACCTAACTAACTATGTAACTATGTAACTATGTAAGTGTCCTTATATTAAAAGTCGGCAGCTACAGTATTTGTCTGCCAGAAACCGCCAATCATTCCCCAGGCAGACAGAACGGCAGTCTTCCTATGTAAACAAGGCAGATTGCTGTTCTGTCAGAAAGGAAGATGGAGATCTTGTGTTCATGCAGGAACATGGAGATCTTGTGTTCATGCAGGAACATGGATCTCTGTGTTCATCCAGTCAAAACATCCCCCCACAGTTTGAAAGCACTCCCAGGGAACACACTTAACCCTTTGATTGCCTCTGATGTTAACCCCTTTCCTGGAAGTGTCATTATTACAATGACAGTACATTTTTTTTAGTACTGATCACGGTATTGGTGTCACTGGTCTCCAAAAAGTGACACTTAGTGTCAGATGTGTCCGCCACAATGTTGCAGTCCCACTAAAAATCGCTGATCGCCACCATTACTAGTAAAAATAAATGTAAAAATAAAAAGTCCGTAAAAGCATCCCATAGTTTGTAGACACTATAACTTTTGCGCAAACCAATCAATATACGCAAAGTGGGATTTTTTTTACCAAAAATATGTAGCAGAATACAAATTGGCCTAAATTTATGAATAAATTTGATTTTTTTTTAAAAAAATTATTGGATATGTTTTATAGCAGAAAGTAAGAAATATATATTAATTTTTTTGTAAAATTTTCTTGTTTATAGCGCAAAAAATAAATATTGCAGATGTGATCAAATACCACCAAAAGAAAACTCTTTTTGTGGGAAAAAAAGGACATCAATTTGATTTGGGTACAGCATTGCATGACCACGCAATTGTCAGTTAACCACTTCAGACCCGGACCATTTGGCTGCCCAAAGACCAGAGCACCTTTTGCTATTCTGCACTGCGTCACTTTAACCACTTCGCATCCGGAGGCCGTCATATGACGGCCTCTACTTTGCGGGGGTATATCTGAATGATGCCTGTAGCTACAGACATCATTCAGATATTGCCGTTTCAGCCGGCGATTCCCTACACCATAAGAAAGATCATATCGGCTGTTCCGGTGCTTCTACCGACTCACCGCTTCCATCGGTGAGTCGGACACAGGATCCGCCGGCCCCTGGATGATGACCATAGAGATTTCCGGGGACCAGATGGTCGCCGCAGTCTCTATGATCGTTCGGAGGCCGGGCGCGATGTTATGACGTCACGCCCGGCCTCTGCATTCAAATAACGGCGCCGCCTCCGCTGGGAAGCGGTGATCGTTTTTTTTTTATTTTATTTTAGGCTTCCCAGCCTAGAGGTGAGATGTGGGGTCTTATTGACCCCATATCTCACTGTAAATAGGTCCGATCATGTAATATTCCTATTACAAGGGATGTTTACATTCCTTGTAATAGGAATAAAAGTAATCAATTTTATTTATTTTTTTTAAACTGTCAAACTCAAAAAATAAAAGTCAAATTAACAATAAAAAAAAAAAAGCGTCCCTGTCCCCGTGAGCTCGTACGCAGAAGTGAACGCATACGTAAGCCCCGCCCACATATGAAAACGGTGTTCAAACCACACATGTGAGGTTATCGCCGCAAACGTTAGAGCGAGAGCAATAATTTTAGCCCTAGACCTCCTCTGTAACTCAAAACATGTAACCAGTAAAACATTTTAAAGCGTCGCCTATGGGGATTTTTAAATACCAAAGTTTGGCGCCATTCCACGAGCGCGTGCAATTTTGAAGCGTGACATGTTGGGTATCTATTTACTCGGCGTATCTTCATCTTTCACATTATGCAAAAAAATTGGGCTAACTTTACTGTTTTTTTTTTTTTTTAAGCATGAAATCGTTTTTTTTCTGAAAAAAACGTGTTCGAAAAATTGCTGCGCAAATACTGTGCGAGATAAAAAGTTGCAACGATGGTCATTGTATTCTCTAGGGTCTTTGCTAAAAAAACATATATAATGTTTGGGGGTTCTATGTAATTTCCGAGCAAAAAAATTATGAATTTTACATGTAGGAGAGAAATGTCAGAATTGGCCTGGATGCAAAGTGGTTAACTGACAATTGCGCAGTCGTGCGACGTGGCTCCCAAAAAAAATTGACAACCTTTTTTTCCCACAAATAGAGCTTTTTTTTGGTGGTATTTGATCACCTCTGCGGTTTTTATTTTTTGCGCTATAAACTAAAAAAAGAGCAACACTTTTGAAAAAAAAAGCAATATTTTTTACTTTTTGCTATAATAAAATATCCCCCAAAAATATATAAAAAAACATTTTTTTTTACCTCAGTTTAGGCCAATACTTATTCTTCTACATATTTTTGGTAAAAAAAAAATCGCAATAAGCGTTTATTGATTGGTTTGCGTAAAAGTTATAGCGTCTACAAAATAGGGGATAGTTTTATGGTTTACACTGGCAGTGAATGGGGTTAACCAGTAGAGGGCGCTGAAGGGGTTAAGTGTGTCCTAGCTAACTGTGGGGGGGGGGGGGGTGGGCTACACATGACATGACACTCTTTACCGCTCCCGATCACAGGGAGCTGTGATCAGTGTCCTGTCACTAGGCAGAACGGGAAATGCTTGTTTACATCAGCTTTTCCCCGTTCTTCCTCTCCGTGAGATGATCGTGGGACTCTCGGTGGACACCTAGTCGCCCACAATGCCGCGTCTTAAAGGCAATATACCCTTACGCTGATATGCCCAGCCGTGCTATTCTGCCGTTGTATATTAAGTGGTTAAAGCACCACAGTGCTGTATCGCAGAAAATGGCCTGGTTATGAAGGGGGGTAAACCTTCAGAGCTGAAGTGGTTAATAAAGACACCTCACTTTTTGATACGTTTTTGAATAAAACATAAAAAGCACAAAAAATGTCCCATGATATAAATTCAGCAATTACCATGTCGTCAAGCAAAGCAGAGCCACTCAGTCACAATGAACTATGAACTCTGAACTCACGGAACTCTAGGCCAGTAATGATTCAATTCCTATTTCTTCACTGTTGCTTGGAAGTGAATATAAAAACAACGTATCACAGACAAATGTACCTTTTTTCCCATTCTTGTTTCGTTTTATATTCAGAGAGATGGAAAACAAGATATGTTATTTCATCCAGGGATTGATTAATTTATAGGAAGATTCCATGCCACGTTTTATTTATATACAGTATATTGTGTGTAATGTTGGAGAAAATGTCTTACGTCGCAATATTTGCTATCATCTTTCAGACAATATCTGTGCTCTCAGTCTCCTAAGTGATTATAAAAGTGATTATGTAAATCATTTATAATGACCTGATTACATAGTCATCAGAGGGATAGTAGCTGTGCTGCAATCTAGTAATTAGCATTTATCTCTCATCAATGATTATGACAGTTTATGCTGAGCCCTGATTCTCTTTGATAAGATACGTCTTATAGTCTCCTAGACAATCTAATATCCAATAGGAATCACATACCTGCATTTAGTTAGGGTCAAACTATTCCAAAATATTTCAGATATTTTCCAGATTCTCGCAGCTTATAAGGTACATTTAGATACTTTAGCAGTGAAAGGATTAAAACACATTCATACAACAGGAATTCTGACGCAGGCTTGTGAAACCATTTAGAGCATCAAGGACAAATAGTTTAAGTATAAAGCACCCAGGATTAATATAATGGGAAACAACGCATACAAAATGTGAAATAACAAACATTACATAAGGAAAACAAATGGTTTGGCGTCAACTTACTTGTTTTTAGAAGCTTATACCTTTATACATTAGATGATAAAACATGGCGGGATAAAGAAAATGATTAGGTCAACAGTGAAAAGTGTACAGCCTGCCCCCTAATATCAAAACATAAAATGTATATATGTTAATGAAATAAGGGATGGTGGCGCTGTTCAAGGTATATGTAGGGAGAGTCAGATAGATGATCACTGTAAAGTGAAATATAAGGATATGACTGGTGTATAAAAAGCAACTGTTATGTGCGTGTGACTGATAAGAGAATATATAAATATATAAAAAATGGTGTTGCTGCACACTCAAGATAGTTAAAGGTGACTCCGTGCGATAAAAATTCCATGCGATAAAAATAATTATAAATAAATAACTAATAATGAATATATGTGAATAAATACATATGACAAGCAATGCATAAATATCTAAATATATGAAGTGACTCCTGTGCAGTGAAAAAGATATATGTATATAGTAGATGGTAGTAATATGGGCAGGATCAAAAATATCGTTACTCTCGTTTTTAGACTCGCTGAACAATAATAATAACAATATTAAGCTGACTAGCCAAATCAATCAGGAAGAGATTGATTTTTTAGACGTCACGATTTTTAGAGTAGACAACACCCTCCGAACAAAAGTATTTTTTAAAAGTACTGATAGGAACAGTTTTTTACCAGTACATAGTGGTCATCACCCTTTATGGCTTAAAAATGTCCCCAAGGGTCAAATGATGAGGGTAAAACGTAATTGCTCCACATTGGATGACTATTTTTCACAATCCCAAATTCTTAGGGACAGGTTTGTAGAAAAGGGTTATAAACCTGAGATCTTGGATACTATAGTAGAAGAAATAGGTGCTATTCCAAGACAAGATATTTTGAAGGATAAGGAGACAGGCATAGTACAAGGCAATAAACAGGAATGGGGATTCATTTCAGATTTCCACTCCCAATTCAGAGAGGTTGAATCACTGTTTAGGACTCATTGGCACATCCTCTGTTTGGATAAGACATTACAGAAGGAATTGCCAATGAATCCACAATTTATTTATAGAAGAGCACCTAGCTTTGGAGATAGGGTTGTTAAAAAAGTATTGGACCCACCCTCCCGTCCCCCCACATTTTGGGATAGAGATGGTTTCTTCTCATGTCGGAAATGCAAACCCTGCCGTGAAGTACAGCGTCCAATTAGAGGCATGCAGGAATTTGTTTCCACAGCAAATAATAGGGAGTTCTCTATAAATTAATTTATTACCTGTAATACCACTCACGTGGTATACGCCTTGAAGTGTCCCTGTGGATTGATGCACGTAGGAAGAACCAAACGGCTGCTGCGCATTAGGGTAGCCGAGCACATACATAACATTCAGGCCCAGATTTACTCCCTTTGCCACCCCAAGGCCGGGTCCTTCAATGCCGCCCCCCCCTCCACACACACACACCACCATTCTCGTCCTTTATTGATGACTGCTACAATAGATCAATTAAATACATTTCTCCACACACTAGAACACTGAAAATAACTGGCTTTAATTGTACAGACTGAAAATACTCTGTAATGCAGAAAATGCCTTTTAAAGATTATAGCAGTAAGAAACTCCCTACAATTTTCAGCTGCTGCGCTCGCCCCACTGACCTCCCTGACACATACACTGACCTACCCACTGACATACATGACTGACCTACCCACTGACATACATGACAGACCTACCTACTGGCATACATGACTGACCTACCTACTGACATACATGACTGACCTATCTGACATGCATGGCTGACCTGACTACGGACATGCATGACTGACCTGACTACTGATATACATGACTGACCTACCTGACATACATGACTAACCTACCTACTGGCATGCATGACTGACCTACCTACTGACATGCATGACTGACCTGACTACTGACATGCATGACTGACCTGACTACTGACATGCATGACTGACCTGACTACTGACATGCATGACTGGCCTGACTACTGACATGCATGACTGGCCTGACTACTGACATGCATGACTGGCCTGACTACTGACATACATGACTGGCCTGACTACTGACATACAGATTGTTGCTGCTCAGTCTTACCTGTCCTGTAGTGTGTGAGTACACTCATCCCGGGCCCCGACATTCACTGTCCACGTCCACTACTCGGACAGCCCTGCAGGCAGGCAGAGCCAGGATAGAAGAGCCGCCCACCCATTTACACAGAGCGAGCGGCTCAGCGTGGATCTCACAGCGCCCAGTGTGGCCGCGCAGTGTTATTCCTGCCTCCTCCTGGACCCGGCAGCGTCCCCGGGGCTATGTATGTTAGTTGGGGGGGGGTTGGGCGGCCAAGAAGCCGCCTCTGCACCACTGCCGCCCCGAGGCCTGGCCTCTGTGGCCTTGTGGGAAATCCGGCCCTGATAACATTGTGATTGGTTATAAAGAGCATAACGTCTCCCTACACTTCAAACTACATCATAATCAAGACCCATCAGGGCTATCATTTTGGGGCATTGACCACATTAAGCCCTCTTGGAGGGGTTCTAATGTGGTACGCGAACTATCAATGCGTGAGACTAAATGGATTTTTTTACTTGGTACACTGGCCCCTAAAGGGTTAAATATAGAACTTGATATTAACTGTTTTATCAGTGACTATTAACCCCTGGTTTTAAATTTGTAAACTTTATATATGCCAAATTTCCTGTAGAATTTTATGAATTTTAAAATTTTAATTATGAACCTGTTATAGTTGATTATAATTTTTACTAATACTATTCAGAGAGAAACCTTTACTTCTATGAGTTGTCCGTAAAAAAGAAAAATTAGTTAATACTGCTTGGGAATTTTTAGGATGTTTTTTTTTATTATATATTTGCATATTATTTGGTACAATTTTAACTTTTTATCTTTTTTAAAAATAATTAAGCTATAGAGTGGATGAACATACCCTATGATCTGTAATTATGACTATTGTAAATTATAACAACATTAAAACAGTTTGAAAAGATTTCCGAAATACTATATGAGCAATGAATGGCCATGAACTGGTTGTCTAGTCATAGACAATTAGAGTGGTATGGTTGCACTCATTTATTTTCATGTTTTTTCTACCCTCCATTGATGCGCCATAGCCTGATTGGATCAGCGGCGCACATGGGCTAGAGTAGACTAGAATAAAAGCCGGTACGTCGCGTCGTTAGGCCACGCCCTTTGAGAAAGCCGTAATGATGAAACGCGTCAGAGCGTGACCGACACGACGACCGGAAGTGACGTATCTACTCCCTGTGCTCCACGAGGAGGCTATTGCAAACCGGAAGGTGGCCTTTTTTTGAGATTTTGAACAGTGTGAGCATTCATTTTCCTCTCTCACCACCTGTTTACTTTCCTGGCAAATGCACCTTAAACAACCAGAGTGCAAGACAACCAGTGATTGGCCTCATTTGCAGCGAGATAGATAAGGAGAACAAGTGTGATCTTTTATTGTGCAAAGTGGAAAATTGTTTTTAAAACAAGTAATAAAGTCTGTTTAAGACGTACTGGACTATTTGGATCTTTTTTACCCCTTTTATATACCAAAACACATTGGCTGACCATTGATGACGGGTGGAGACGATGCACTAAGAGAGTGACCACATATCCTGGGAGATCAGGACTCAATGCTGACATTACTAAAGATTGCAGTGAGTTTAAACCCCAGAGGGGAGTGTGGAACACGCACGGGTGAAGCAAATTGGTGGAAGCTGAATAAGCAGATAGCATCCCTATCTTCACTTATCTTCACTTGTCTCATGGACTCTACTCTGACTTATATTGAGATATTAATTTATTGTCATATCAGATAGCCTGTGAAAAGTGGTGTATGATCCCCACAGCACAATACTGTTGATTTTATATATATGCTGTTTTATAATACTAGTGTATATATATATTTATTTCTGGCGATAAGAATCACCCAGATGAGCGCTGCTAAATGGTGATAGGATTTTAATGATCTTGCAATTAATAATTTTATTTACCGTTTTAAAATAGTCTATATAGTAGATGGTAGGTAAATAAATTCAAATGAAAAACTAAAAAGTTCCTGAGCATCCAACTAAGAGTGGTAAAATACACAATTTCCAAATATCATAAAAATGGACAAGAACAAAAATATTAAATACAATTCCTTGGCAATTGTCCCAAGTGAAAAAAATTTGGATAATCAGAGTGAACAAAAGGAGAACGCAAAAATGGTGAAAAAATCAAAAATCATCAATCAAAAAAAGTGAAAAAATGGTGAAGTCCTGTGTTGTTCTTTTAAAGATCAAAATTCCTGTAACACCATATGTCTTGTGTAAGCAGGTAGATGACTTGTGAACGGTAACAATTCAGTGCTCCCCTCCTTCCGTCGAGTGACCCCTAAGGTAAAAACACTCACCAGAGTGCCTAACCCCTGCAGGGGTGATAGGCATGAAATCTCCTGGATGTAGGGTAGAAATCCTCCTCTGGTGGTTACTGGGGAAGAAGCCTCCTCTGTAGGGGTATCCTCTGTGGGGGTATCCAGCCTTTTCCACTCTCCAAGGATGGGGGGTAAAACACCAAAAATGGTCCGTACAAAAGAAAACACTAATAGTGTAATACTGCTAATCAATAGGCAGTTTATTAAAAAAAATATTAAATATGGTGAACAGAATCACATAATAGCCTGTAGGCTATTCGGACATATTGTGTTCAAAAACATATAAAATATATTAAATTAAAATGCAAGTAAAAAAGTGCAGAGCACGCAGCTTAAGCGCAGAGCGATGTGAACACTGCAAAGCCCTGGTTATGGCGTGCACTCCACAGGCGGCTGGTTCGAAACCGGAAGCCGCTTACAGGAAATGACGTGGTGTGTACCTAGGTATCTCCTGACGTACGTTTCGTCAATAGGACGTCGTCACTATTAGTGTTTTCTTTTGTACGGACCATTTTTGGTGTTTTACCCCCCATCCTTGGAGAGTGGAAAAGGCTGGATACCGCCACAGAGGATACCCCTACAGGGGAGGCTTCTACCCCAGTAACCACCCCCACAGAGGAGGATTTCTACCCTACATCCAGGAGATTTCATGCCCATCACCCCTGCAGGGGTTAGGCACTCTGGTGAGTGTTTTTACCTTAGGGGTCACTCAACGGAAGGAGGGGAGCACTGAATTGTTACCGTTCACAAGTCATCTACCTGCTTACACAAGACATATGGTGTTACAGGAATGTTGATCTTTAAAAGAACAACACAGGACTTCACCATTTTTTCACATTTTTTGATTGATGATTTTTTGATTTTTTCACCATTTTTGCGTTCTCCTTTTGTTCACTCTGATTATCAAAATTTTTTTCACTTGGGATAATTGCCAAGGAATTGTATTTAATATTTTTTAATATTTTTGTTCTTGTCCATTTTTATGATATTTGGAAATTGTGTATTTTACCACTCTTAGTTGGATGCTCAGGAACTTTTTAGTTTTTCATTTGAATTTATTTACCTACCATCTACTATATACATATATCTTTTTCACTGCACAGGAGTCACTTTATATATTTAGATATTTATGCATTGCTTGTCATATGTATTTATTCACATATATTCATTATTAGTTATTTATTTATAATTATTTTTATCGCACAGAATTTTTATTCTGTCACCTTTAACTATCTTGAGTGTGCAGCAACACTGGTTTTTTATATATTCTCTTATCAGTCACACGCACATAACAGTTGCTTTTTATACACCAGTCATATCCTTATATTTCACTTTACAGTGATCATCTATCTGACTCTCCCTACATATACCTTGAACAGCGCCACCATCCCTTATTTCATTAACATTTCCCTCTACTACACACTTGTGTGCAGTATCTCACTGGGAGGCTGCAGTTCCAATCCTAAGCGCAGATTCTATAGCACTTTCCATAAAATGTATATAAACACTCTGCACAATCGCAAACCACTGAATGCAGCAGATAAAAAAATCCAACATAAATGAAAGGCGTAAGATATGGAATAAAATTACATATAGACTCTCCATGCAATGAAGAACCAAGACAATACCATGCAATTCAATGACCCACTCCACCATCAAACTCTTATACATCAACTTCGTATTGAGCATTTAAAGGCTAAGCCCCCCTTAAAAAGAATAATAAATGTTCATATTTTTGCAGGTGCATGTATTTTTTTTTTTTTCCCACAGTAGCCTGCAAAGCATTAAACCCACAAGCAGCGAATTGCAGGTGTAATGCCAGGCTCCTGCAGACTCCTCCTAACCCTAAATACAGGTGTAACATAGCATGGTGAAAAAGATGGGGTTAGCCACTAAAAGATGGCGATAGCCCTTAAGTCCCAATGATAATATCAATCATGACACAGAGATCCATGATGTTTTGTTTCTGTATAAACAGAAAAGGTGTTACTTTGTATCCACAATAAACAGTCAGGTACTGAAGAAAGCTGCTGGTCTTTACCACCATGGAATCCAGCACTTATGTGACCTATTACCTGGAAACATGAGTCAGGCACTACTTCTTATCTAGCACTTTCCCATATACCATAGCAACTTTGCAAAGTATTAATTGCAGACAAATATTGCACTTACAATATCTTCAAATAGTAAAAGCATATAAAAAAATATGAATCAGTGTGATTCATTGATCAATTTATGGGTTTTCTAAGTCAACAAAAAAGATGGAGATTGCAAGGGTGCTTGGTGACCCCGCCCCCTTGTGATGTCACAGTCCCAGCATCCTCCGGGACTGTGACATTGCAAGGGGGCGGGGTCACCATGTGACATGAGCATGTGACCCTGTCCCTATATAAGTCCCAGCGCAGCGCGGTTCTGGCATTCCGGGCAGAGACAGCGACGGGTCAACATTGGAAGAAGAAGAAGAACAAGAAGAATAACAAGAAGAAGAACAAGAAGAAGAAGGCGGCGCCGGCGGCGCAGAAGACGACAACCGCCGCAAGAACAGAAGAGACCCCCGGAAGACCCCCGAAGGCGGATCGAGACCCCCAGACGGCGGCGACGACGACGAAGAAGGTAGCCGGCCTCCTCCGCTCGTGAAAGAGCTAGGTAAAAGAGCAGAAGAGAGCGGAGGAGTCCGGCGAGAAAGACCCCCAAGACGGAAGAAGACCCCGGAGCAGTGCAATAAAATATTTTTTCAAAAGTGTGGGTGTTTTTGTACTTTACATTTTACACCTTAGGTGAATGGGTAGGGGTACATCGTACTCCATACTCATTCACATAGGGTGGGGGGCCGGGATCTGAGGGCCCCCTTATTAAAGGGGGCTCACAGATTCCGATAAGCCCCCGCCCGCAGACCCCGACAACCAACAGCCAGGGTTGTCGGGAAGAGGCCCTTGTCCTCATCAACATGGGGACAAGGTGCTTTGGGGTGGGGGGGCGCACGGCCCCCCTTTCCCCAGGGCACCCCCCATGTTGAGGGCACGCGGCCTGGTATGGCTCAGGAAGGGGGGGGCGCTCGTTCGTCCCCACCCCTTTCCTGGCCTGCCAGGCTGCGTGCTCGGATAAGGGTCTGACATGGATTTGGGGGGAACCCCCACTCCGTTTTTCGGCGTGGGGAGTCCCTTTAAATCCATGCCAGCTTACGGAGCTAGCGCGGCGGCATTTACTGCCTACGCTAGCTACGTAACCTGAAGTCATGTGCTAAATGAACAGACTTGCCGACGAGCGGCAAGTCCGTTCATTTAAAAAAGTCCGGCGGACTAGCCTACTAACGGCGGGATTGTCCGCCGGACTGCCAAGTCCAGCGGATAGTTTTAAAACAAAACTTAAAACTTTGGTCCGCCGGACTTTGGCGCCAAAAAGTCCGCCGACGCCCACACACGAGGGGATTGTCCACTGGACTTGAGTCCAGAGGATAATCCCGCGGGATTGTCCCTTCGTGTGTACGCCACATAAGAGTCGCTCCTGTCTCTCCAGTGCGAAAGTCCCGAAGGCTTTCACATTGGAGCGGTGCGCTAGCAGGACGCTAAAAAAAGTCCTGATAGCAGCATCTTTGGAGCGGTGTGTATACCACTCCTCCACTGCTCCTGCCCATTGAAATCGATTGGGCAGTGCGGCTATACCGCCGGCAAAGTGCATAATTCTAGACCATGTCAATTTTGAGACCTTGTGGATAATTTGGGGCCAATACCATACCCATTACTTGAGCTTCCCTATTTTCCTTTGTGTATACAGAGCTTAAGAAAGTATTTAATAAATTTACCTTCTCTATGTCCTCTTTAACAAACTCAGAATTATCTAGTAAAGGACATATATGCTTAGACCTGACCTTTTTACTGTTAATATATTTGAAGTATTGTTAGAGGTTTTTGGCGTACTCACTTTTGCAACCTATCATTCTTTTACAATTTTTGTGGGCTTGATTTCCTTTTCACATATTATTTTATATTCTTTGTAACTTTTAAATGATGATAGTGTTACTTAAATTTTATATTTTTGAAATGCCCTTTTATTATTATTTATAGCTATTTGTCACGTATCTGGTAGAAGAACCTGATACGATGGGTAAGACTAGGGATGAGCTGAACACCCCCCCATTCGGCTCGCACCAGAACCCGCGAACGGACCTAAAGTCCGTGAAAGCTTTAGATCCCTATTAGTTACAATGGATGCGAACGTTCGAAATCAAAAGTGATAATTTTAAAGGCTAATATGCATGTTATTGTCATAAAAAGTGTTTGGGGACCTGGGTCCTGCCCCAGGGAACATGTATCAATGCAAATTTTTTTTTTTTAAAACGGACGTTTTTTCAGGAGCAGTGATTTTAATAATGCTTAAATTGAAACAATAAAAGTGTAATATTCCTTTAAATTTCGTACCTGGGGGGTGTCTAAAGTATGCTTGTGAAGGGGCGCATGTTTCCTGTGCTTAGAACTGTCCCTGCAAAAAGTGTAATTTTTGCAGGAAAAAAAAGCTATTTAAAATCACTTGCGGCTAATGTATTGACGGCTCCCGTAACACAGAGAACTGTCATTCATTGATAAAAAAAAAAAAGCGTGGGGGTCCCCATAAATTCAATAACCGTACTGAACCGTAATTCAGTAATCGTAGTCTGTGTTGTGTGGTGTCCCCATATCCTTGGATTTGAGGTCCATCAGCACCAGTATTGTCCTGAGGAAGCTACTAAATTGTGAAATGCATTGACAAGCAAGCATGGAGGTGGTGTTGGATCATATCTCACTATACAGGTATACCTACTGTATTTACAATGTATGAGTATTTACTCCCACTAGAAGGATCCAACCTCTATATTTGCCTTATTGGGTATTTGTTGACTGTGTCCATCAATAGGGTGTTGTCTTTATGTTTCTATGTTTTTTAACAACTTTGTAATGAAGTATATCTTTTTTATATAAGGTATCCTCTCATTATGTGCCTACAACGTCTGCAATTTTTTTTATCAATCCTTACATATATATATATATATATATATATATATATATATATAGAGAGATATATATTGGATGATGGCATGGTGGGGGTCCTCCCTCTCTATGCAGAGTGGCATGAGTGCCTGTTGGTCTTGCTAGCAGCAGGGCTGGACAGGATATCCAAGCCAAGCGGTGGATTATCGGAAACACAGGCAAACAGAGAGCAGGCACCAGTGGATAGTAGGCAGATGAGCCACGTCATACACAGGTAGACAGGTCAGGTACAGATGTGTAAGCAGGCCAGGTCGGTCAAAGATCAGTGGGGCAGCAGAAATGAGTAGACAAGACAAGCTGGGTCAGTAACTGGAGTTAGATGCTGAGTAACTGGTTGCACGTATGCACAGGAATGCTGTAGACAAGACAGCACTTGATCATAGTACAGGCTCAGTTTAAATAGCCCGCTTGGCACCAATGATGGCTCCCAGATGTGCCACGCAAATACACACGTGCATGAGCATGTGCACCTTTCAAAACATGAATTAGCCTGTGACTATGCATAGGAAGCTGTCTAGAAGAACCATCTTGTCTGCTGGTGTGCACTTCCTAATACTATTTTAATTGTGGACATCAGCCACATAGGTTTTATTTATAGCTTTTTAAATCTATTGCCCACATGAAAATATTTGGCAGTGTGTTTGCATACAGTCGATTAAAACATTGCCATTTCTGTTCTGTGTTCTTTAACAACAAAATTTCCTCCCATTCTATCTCAGTCTTTGAAAATTTGCTCTCTTTAAGTTAAGAGTTTTTATCTTTCCAGTATTTGTTTGTTGTTCACAGCTTACATTAAAGGAGAAGTGCAGCCAAAGCTTGTTTGGCTGGACTTCTCCTATGGATCAGAGTAGTGCAATTTGTTTTGCACTCCTGTGACTGAAGTCCGCTCTCTGCTAATGTCACCAATGTCAGTCCAGGCACCGCGTCATCCCAAAGACGGAGTCTGGATCCATCAGGTGCCTGGACTGACACCCGTCTCAGCCTCTCAGTGAGCTGCTGAGAGCCTGAGAGGGCCGATCCGCCCCCCCCGCCACAGCTCAGCACTCCAATGAGCGAGGAGGGAGAAGAGCCGAGAGCTGTGACTGACTGTCTTCAGATCTCTGCTCACGGAGCTCTGAAAACCAAGCGATTGGCGGTGTTCGATCGCTCGGTTCTCAGTGTGGAGGCCCTGGGGGACAGATGCAGCATCAGACTGATGCTGCATCCACCTAGGTAAGTATGATTGGGGAAAAGAAAAAATCTTCTATTTAAATTAAACCATGTTATAGTTACCGCTACCCAGGCGTTCATTTATATGAACATTACTAAAAAGTTCTGCATAGTTTGAGATTAACAGGTCCAGCAGAGAAACATTTGTAGTTGAGGCCTCTATGAACTGTACCATAAAATTGTCTGGTATTGTTCCTCCCCTTTACTGCTCCAGCAGTGCCATTATTCATTTAAATTACTTAATTATTATCGCTGTCCCAGCGCTTGCAGTCCTTTCTATCTGTGCATGTAGCTGAGTCTCCACCTCCTCATTAACACTGGGTGGCCTGTAACAAATTCCAATAATTAGGAACTGCAGTCTTCTCACATAATTTGTAATAAAAACATCTTTGCCATTTTAAAGCTTCCCTCCAACCACTTTGCATATTTGTATATATATACTGAGATTCTGTACTTGCCAAATATGCTGCAGAAATCTCCCTCCACTAAGTCTGGCTCCAACCATTTTAACTGTGGGCAGCTGAAGCTGCTGCCTGTTCACTTTCTGGATTTACACAGACACACCTCCAGCTCTGCAGCCCTGCAGCTTTCATTGGCCCTCTTATGACTCATCCCCCTCCCTACCTGTGAGAAGAAGGAGAGAGAGAGCTGTGCAAGATGTCACAAGCCTAGGCTAATGACCAGACAAGAAACTGGAAGTAGTCTGTATAAGGTATTTCCTGGGAGAAAAAAAATATTTTTACTATCCAAAGTTAAAAGAACAAGGGCTGTCTGCCCTATTGTATTCTAATTCACCGCCCCCTCAGTCCTTGTTTAGATATTCCTCCAGCTTTCCCATAACCCCCCCCCCCCCCCAGCACAGCAGACCCCCCTTACATTTTAGATGCCAACCATCTTTAGCATATAGGCTGTACCCCAATGAAAAGTCAGCCCTGTGCTCTAAGGCCGCGTACACACGAAGGGACAATCCCGCGGGATTATCCTCTGGACTGAAGTCCAGCGGATAATCCCCTCGTGTGTGGGCGCCGGCGGACTTTTTGGCGCCAAAGTACGGCGGACTAAAGTTTCAGGTTTTGTTTTCAAATTATCCGCTGGACTTGGAAGTCCAGCGGACAATCCCGCCGTTAGTGGGCAAGTCCGCTGGACTTTTGAAATGAACGGACTTGCCGCTCATCGGCAAGTCCGTTCATTTAGCACGTGACTTCAGGTTACGTAGCTAGCGTAGGCAGTTACTGCCGCCGCGCTAGCTCCGTGACCTGGCATGGATTTAAAGGGAATCCCCACGCCGAAAAAACGGCGTGGGGGTTCCCCCCAAATCCATGTCAGACCCTCATCCGAGCACGCAGCCTGGCAGGCCAGGAAAGGGGTGGGGACGAACGAGCGCCCCCCCCCCTCCTGAGCCGTACCAGGCCGCGTGCCCTCAACATGGGGGGTGCCCTGGGGAAAGGGGGGCCGTGCGCCCCCCCCCACCCCAAAGCACCTTGTCCCCATGTTGATGAGGACAAGGGCCTCTTCCCGACAACCCTGGCCGTTGGTTGTCGGGGTCTGCGGGCGGGGGCTTATCGGAATCTGGGAACCCCCTTTAATAAGGGGGCCCCCAGATACCGGCCCCCCACCCTATGTGAATGAGTATGGGGTACGATGTACCCCTACCCATTCACCTAAGGTGTAAAATGTAAAGTAAAAAAAAAAACACCCACACTTTTGAAAAAATAGTTTATTGCACTGCTCCGGGGGTCTTCTTCCGTCTTGGGGGTCTTCTCGCCGGACTCCCCCGCCATTTACCAAGCTCTTTTACCGAGCGAGGGGAGTCCGGCTACCTTCTTCGTCGTCGCCGCCGTCTGGGGGTCTCGATCCGCCTTCGGGGGTCTTCTTCCGTCTTGGGGGTCTTCTCGCCGGACTCCTCCCCTCTCTTCTGCTCTTTTACCTAGCTCTTTCACGAGGGGGGGAGTCCGGCTACCTTCTTCGTCGTCGCCGCCGTCGTCTGGGGGTCTCGATCCGCCTTCGGGGGTCTTCGGGGGTCTCTTCTGTTCTTGCGGCGGTCGTCGTCTTCCGCGCCGCCGGCGCCTTGTCCTTCTTCTTGTCCTTCTTGTTCTTCTTGTTCTTCTTCTTCTTCCGATGTTGACCCGTCGCTGTCTCTGCCCGGAATGCCTGTGCCGATCTGCGCTCGGACTTATATAGGGACATGGGGGACAGGGTCACATGTTCATGTCACATGGTGACCCCGCCCCCTTGCGATGTCACAGTCCCAGCATCCTCCGGGACTGTGACAACACAAGGGGGCGGGGTCACCATGTGACATGTGCATGTGACCCTGTCCCCCATGTCCCTATATAAGTCCGAGCGCAGATCGGCACAGGCATTCCGGGCAGAGACAGCGACGGGTCAACATCGGAAGAAGAAGAAGAACAAGAAGGACAAGAAGAAGGACAAGGCGCCGGCGGCGCGGAAGACGACGACCGCCGCAAGAACAGAAGAGACCCCCGGAAGACCCCCGAAGGCGGATCGAGACCCCCAGACGACGGCGGCGACGACGAAGAAGGTAGCCGGACTCCCCCCTCGTGAAAGAGCTAGGTAAAAGAGCAGAAGAGAGGGGAGGAGTCCGGCGAGAAGACCCCCAAGACGGAAGAAGACCCCCGAAGGCGGATCGAGACCCCCAGACGGCGGCGACGACGAAGAAGGTAGCCGGACTCCCCTCGCTCGGTAAAAGAGCTTGGTAAATGGCGGGGGAGTCCGGCGAGAAGACCCCCAAGACGGAAGAAGACCCCCGGAGCAGTGCAATAAACTATTTTTTCAAAAGTGTGGGTGTTTTTTTTTACTTTACATTTTACACCTTAGGTGAATGGGTAGGGGTACATCGTACCCCATACTCATTCACATAGGGTGGGGGGCCGGTATCTGGGGGCCCCCTTATTAAAGGGGGTTCCCAGATTCCGATAAGCCCCCGCCCGCAGACCCCGACAACCAACGGCCAGGGTTGTCGGGAAGAGGCCCTTGTCCTCATCAACATGGGGACAAGGTGCTTTGGGGTGGGGGGGCCGCACGGCCCCCCTTTCCCCAGGGCACCCCCCATGTTGAGGGCACGCGGCCTGGTACGGCTCAGGAGGGGGGGGGGGCGCGTTCGTCCCCACCCCTTTCCTGGCCTGCCAGGCTGCGTGCTCGGATGAGGGTCTGACATGGATTTGGGGGGAACCCCCACGCCGTTTTTTCGGCGTGGGGATTCCCGTTAAATCCATGCCAGGTCACGGAGCTAGCGCGGCGGCATTTACTGCCTACGCTAGCTACGTAACCTGAAGTTACGTTCGAAATGAACGGACTGCTCCGTGTGTGGGCAAGTCCGTTCATTTTCAAAAGTCCCGCGGACTTTTGGCCGGCGGATTATCCGCTGGAGAAGTCCGTGCGTGTGTGGGCAAGTCCACACCCTCGGAAAGTCCAGCGGACCTAGCCGGAAAGTCCAGCGGATTGTCCGCTGGACTTAGGTCCGCCGGGAAAAGTCCGTACGTGTGTACGAGGCATAAGAAACCCTTCTGTCTTACAAAAGGTGTTTAGGCATGCGTTCAGTTTTCCAATATCCCCCTGTTTTTCTTGTTTTGCACATGGCACAGGAAATATTTCAGAGAAAATTACCTTGGAGGCCCTTTCCTTCAAATTGCAGCCTAGTTCTTTAAAGTGGATGTAAACCCGATTTTTTTTTTTTTTTTTTTTTTTTTGATGTGATAATGTAGAGTATAAGATTTCCTATCATTTGAGCCCAGTCTTGCCACAAAGATCTAATCCAGCTCTGAGCAATCCTCTTTTATTGTTCAGTGAGATAAATCTTGACAAACCTCCCGCTTGCTGTGAGTGACAGGTGATTTACATATCTCTTGCACTAGCCTAAGAGACATGCATTATTTTTTAATTCCCCCCCCCCCACTCCTTTCTTCTGCTGCTCTGCCAGAATTGGATGTTCCACACCTCAGCATGATTAAGCATTCTGAAGTCATGTGGTTACTTTCTCTTTCTTTTAACTGGATGTTAGAGATCATAGCAGAAGTTCAGTGTCATGCCGCGTACACACGTGCAGACTTTTCCCGGCGGACCTAGTCCAGCGGACAATCCGCCGGACTTTCCAGCTGGCTTCGCCGGACTTTCCGAGCGTGTGGACTTGCCCACACACGCCCGGACTTCTCTGGCGGACAATCCGCTGGACAAAGTCCGCGGGACTTTTGAAAATGAACGGACTTGCCCACACACGGAGCAGTCCGTTCATTTAGAACGTAACTTCAGGTACGTAGCTAGCGTAGGCAGTAAATGCCGGCGCGCTAGCTCCGTCACCTGGCATGGATTTAAAGGGAATCCCCACGCCGAAAAACGGCGTGGGGGTCCCCCCCAAATCCATCTCAGACCCTTATCCGAGCACGCAGCCCGGCCGGCCAGGAAAGGGGTGGGGATGAACGAGCGCCCCCCCTCCTGAGCCGTACCAGGCCGCGTGCCCTCAACATGGGGGGTGCCCTGGGGAAAGGGGGGCCGTGCGCCCCCCCACCCCAAAGCACCTTGTCCCCATGTTGATGAGGACAAGGGCCTCTTCCCGACAACCCTGGCCGTTGGTTGTCGGGGTCTGCGGGCGGGGGCTTATCGGAATCTGGGAGCCCCCTTTTATAAGGGGGCCCTCAGATCCCGGCCCCCCACCCTATGTGAATGAGTATGGAGTACGATGTACCCCTACCCATTCACCTAAGGTGTAAAATGTAAAGTACAAAAAACACACACACTTTTGAAAAAATATTTTATTGCACTGCTCCGGGGGTCTTCTTCCGTCTTGGGGGTCTTCTCGCCGGACTCCTCCACCATTTACCAAGCTCTTTTACCGAGCGGAGAAGTCCGGCTACCTTCTTCGTCGTCGCCGCCGTCGTCTGGGGGTCTCAATCCGCCTTCGGGGGTCTTCTGGGGTCTCTTCTATTCTTGCGGCGGTCTTTGTTTTCCGCGCCGCCGGCGCCTCCTCTTCTTCTTCTTCTTCTTCTTCTTCTTCTTCCGATGTTGACCCGTCGCTGTCTCTGGCCGGAATGCCAGAGCCGCGCTGTGCTGGGACTTATATAGGGACATGGGGGCAGGGTCACATGCTCATGTCACATGGTGACCCCTTGTGATGTCACAGTCCCGGAGGATGCTGGGACTGTGACATCACAGGGGGCGGGGTCACCATGTGACATGAGCATGTGACCCTGTCCCATGTCCCTATATAAGTCCCAGCACAGCGCGGCTCTGGCATTCCGGCCAGAGACAGCGACGGGTCAACATCGGAAGAAAAAGAAGAAGAAGAAGAAGAAGAGGCGCCGGCGGCGCGGAAAACGACGACCGCCGCAAGAACAGAAGAGACCCCGGAAGACCCCGGAAGACCCCCCGAAGGCGGATCGAGACCCCCGGACGACGGTGGCGACGACGAAGAAGGTAGCCGGACTTCTCCGCTCGGTAAAAGAGCTTGGTAAATGGCGGAGGAGTCCGGCGAGAAGACCCCCAAGACGGAAGAAGACCCCCGGAGCAGTGCAATAAAATATTTTTTCAAAAGTGTGTGTGTTTTTGCACTTTACATTTTACACCTTAGGTGAATGGGTAGGGGTACATCGTACCCCATACTCATTCACATAGGGTGGGGGCCGGGATCTGAGGGCCCCCTTATAAAAGGGGGCTCCCAGATTCCGATAAGCCCCCCGCCCGCAGACCCCAACAACCAACGGCCAGGGTTGTCGGGAAGAGGCCCTTGTCCTCATCAACATGGGGACAATGTGCTTTGGGGTGGGGGGGCGGCACGGCCCCCCTTTCCCCAGGGCACCCCCCATGTTGAGGGCACGCGGCCTGGTACGGCTCAGGAGGGGGGGGGGGCGCTCGCTCGTCCCCAC
>CM053030.1:242915196-242959252 GCA_028564925.1 Lithobates sylvaticus
TCAGTTTGTTTCAGGTATGGTGCAGATTTTTGGTTGGTATCGGTCTTTTATGTTAACAGGAAAATGTGTTTGTCCTGGTTTAATTATATCTGTGAATATCTATATAAATGTTATTTTAGTGTGCTCATGTCTGTTCTATATGGACTGTTATGCTTTTTTAGAGCTTTCACTCCTGCCTACTGTATGTGGTTTACTTTATGTTACTGCTGGATGTGATTTGTACACTGCCTTTAATTGTACTTTTATTCAATAAATGTTCTATTTGTAAAAAAAAAAAAAAAATATTGAGAAATATTTTTAATAAAGTTTAATTGAAAATTCTGCACAAGGCCGGTGTGCTCTTCTTTTTGTTTTATAGCTTTGTTTAAGTATTTCTCAGGCTAGGGAGAGCTGCAAAGCTGATAAATAACTCTATTGACAGTTCCATTGGATTATTTGAAGCACTAGTAAAACGATACGAAATTGGGATTGTATCCTTTTAGCACTTGAGTCCTGGAAAGTTTTATATACATTTCATGTACTGTATTTTCTTGCCTCAGAACAGGAATTACTTATCACAAGCTTCTCTCTGGTGTTACTTTTAGGTGTGAGGTGATTTTGACAGAAATGGACCCATTTGTCTATCTCAGCTATAATGATGAGAATGAGACATGCAGAAGGATGTTCAAAATATCTTTAAGAGTATTTTGTCCTAGCACCTTCTGGAATAAGTTCTATGTTCTTAATGTTATCAAAAAATTATTTTTGATCCTCCGCTTGTCTGTGGAGATGTAAGACTCTTCAGCACAAAGTAGCCAGTGGCTCTGTGATCCCGCTGCTTTCCTCTATATTGTAATGAAAAATGTACCATGCTTTACAGCACACTGTTTTGGAGTGGCTCCATTGCCTTGCCAGGTTCTATGCTGCAACCCTAATGTGAGCGCTTCTGGCTGGGAATACTAAGGTAAGGGAGGAGGGACCTCTATTAGAGAGGTCACACATGTGCAAATTTGGCTGGGTGCAAGTAATCATGGGACATTTAGTCTTGATGCAGATTTCAGAAGGCCATCTGATGCTACTAGGCAGATACAAAGGGGAGGGCAGACTGGGAATGAAGAATCTTGTTAATAAAATGGGTTACTATTTGAGCTGGGCTAAAAATGGACAGACAGTCCCTGAAGCCATTTATATAAGGATTGGGGGGTCCTGATCAAAAACGTAAAGGCAAAAAAATAAGACAGGCACAGGAACTATAAATCAACTATTTTGCTGTTAAGCTAAAAGCCTATGGCAATGTCACTTCCTAAAAGAAGTGCAGTAGTTCATTTGACTGCATTGTTCAGTAGGCTCCCTACAGGTGTGACAGTGTCAGGAGAATTAGTAAACCAGACTGTGTGGACTGCACAGAGACAACCAAAAACGCACATAAAGTGAACAGTAATGATATTTATTAAGATAGGTGAAAAAATAAGAAAATACAAGCAGTGCACAACCAATCCAACAAACCCACCAACAACAACAGTATATACAGTGAGGGACAGTACCAGAAACACTGATGTAAGCCAGGCCAGGGTCAAACACAGCAGATCAGCAGAAGGACAAGGGATGTTCCAGAAACATAAACGTTAGCCAGGCCAAGGTCATACACAGGGAGATCAGTAGTAAGGGACAGGAAACCAACAGGACAGGGAAGGGATGGATCGATCTGAAGGGTCAGGGTACGGGTACAGGAACACAGGAAGGACCAGGTCAGGGTACGCTCGGGAACAAGGTCAGATGCAGGATCAGGTAACAGGCAGCAAGGTCAGAGCCCAAGGAGAGAGATACCAAGGCAAGCATGTGAGGGCTTGCCGGGTATTTATAAGACTGCCAGTGATTGACCTCACATAACAGCTGAGTGCAAAAGGTGCTGTCTGCTCCACAATGCCGGAGTACACCCGCTGGTGGACACCGGTACTATGGCCCAAGGATCCAACAGTGCCACCAACAGTGAGTCCTCTTATTACAGGCCCTGGGTGTTAGAAGACACCCACTGGTGGACACTGGTACTGCGATCCAAGAGACCGACAGCGCCACCAACGGGTGAACCTTTTAATGACAGCACCCCCCCTCAAAGGAGCGGCCTCTGGACGCTCCTGGGCTCCGAGTCATCAAAGCTGGTCATCGGGTACTTCAGGCTGGGCAGCGGATATGTCAAACCGGACAGCTGGCACATCAGGGCAGACAGCGGGCACATCAGGGCAGACAACGTGCATTGGGTCATCGAGCTGGGCAGCAGGCTCCTGGTCGTCGAGCTGGGCACGAGGCTCGGGGTCATCGAGCTGGGCAGCAGGCACTGGGACATTAGGCCAAACAGCGAGCACCGTAAGGGCAGGCTGGATCACAGGCACCGGCTCAGCAAGCTGGGTAATGGGCCCCGGCCCAGCGAGCTGGACACCAGGCACAGGTCCGGCAAGCCGAATAACGGGCACTGGCTTAACAGGCCGAGTGACTCTGGTTTAGCAGACTAGGTAAAGGGCACCGGTTTAGCAGACTGGGTAAAGGGCACCAGTTCAGCAGACTGGGTAAAGGGCACCGAAACCCCAGGCTGAGACACGAGCACCGAAACTCCAGGCTGAGACATGGGCACCGAAACTCCAGGCTGAGTCACCAATATCAAGACATCAGGCTGGAAGGCAGGCACCGAGATATCAGGCTTGAGGGCAGGCAACGAGACATCAGGCTGGAAGGCAGGCAACAAGACATCAGGCTGGGAAGCAGGAACATCAGACTGGAAGGCGGGCACATCAGACTGGGAATTGGGCACATCAGACTGTAAGGCTGGCACATCAGACTGAAAGACAGGCACCAGGACATCGGACTGGAAGGCTGGCACATCGGACTGGACGGCAGGCACATCGGACTGGAAGGCAGGCAGCAGGACATCGGACTGGAAGGCTGGCACGGCGGACTGGAAAGCCGGCACCAGGACATCAGACTGGAAGGCAGGCACATCGGACTGGAAGGCCGGCACCAGGACATCAGACTAGAAGGCTGGCCCAATCCGACCTTGAAGACAGGCAGCAGGACATCAGACTGGATGGTTGGCACATCAGACTGAAAGGCTGGCACATCAGACTGAAAGGCTGGCACATCAGACTGGAACACTGGCACATCAGACTGGGTAGCAGGCACGTGGACGTCAGACTGGGTAGCAGGCACTGGGACGTCAGACTGAGTAGCAGGCACTGGGACGTCAGACTGGGTAGCAGGCACTGGGACGTAAGACTGGGTAGCAGGCACTTGGGACGTAAGACTGGGTTACTAGTAGAATTGTGTGGGTAGGAAAGAACTTTCGTTTCTTTTTTGGTTTAGCCTCTGCAGCTTTGTACTTAGGTGCAGGGCTGCAAGAAAAGAATGTAGCTGGGCAAAAGGAAGACCAAGGAATAGTGGCTGGAGGAGGGTTTTGTGGGACTGTTACAGGAGGAAGGGAAGAGGCAGGTGGACTGAAAGCAGGATAGGTGCAGTGAGTAGAGACTGGATAATAGTACTTGGTGGGAAGCGGTGTATACTGGGCTGTAGTTGACGTTGCCATGGGCAACTGGGAGAAAGATTCTTGGGAAGGCAGGTGACTAACGGCAGGGCTGGACTGTTGTGGCTTGGCTAAATACAGGAGATCTGACCATGCCTGTAGCACAGGTTGAACAAAAGTTGGTTCACATACAGCCTGTCTAATCAGAGAATGTACTGAGCAAATGCAATCAGATAACACCTGCTGGGAACAAGAGGAATAATGTTCATCAAAAAAAGCTGGATCATCCTCTAACAACCATACCAGGGATTCAACCTGGTCACAACTGAAGGGAGGGGAGAAATCATCACTTCCTTCAGGAAAGCATGACAGGGCTGACTTTTTACATAACTGGATCAAAGGCTGAACCTCCTCAAATAACATATGACCCTGATCCACTAGAGAATGAGCTGATCGCATCGTTTCCAGAAGTTGGTCACTGGTCCAATCTTTATGAGTCTGGTGGCAATATTCATCATCCTCTGCCGCCAGCAGAGAATAATAGATCATTTCATTAGTCCATCCTTAGCGCGCTCACCAAACCAGGATGGTACCTCGGTGCAGCCACGTCTAGTCAGGGATGGCCTTGGTATACTGTCAGGAGAATTAGTAGACCAGACTGTGTGGACTGCACAGAGACAACCAAAAACGCATATAAAGTGAACAGTAATGATATTTATTAAGATAGGTGATAAAATAAGAAAATACAAGCAGTGCACAACCAACCCAACAACTCCACCAACAACAACAGTATATACAGCGAGGGACGGTACCAGAAACACTGATGTCAGCCAGGCCAGGGTCATACACAGCAGATCAGCAGAAGGACAAGGGATGGGATGAATCGATCTGAAGGGTCAGGGTACGGGTACAGGAACACAGGAAGGACCAGATCAGGGTACGCTCTGGAACAAGGTCAGATGCAGGATCGGGTAACAGGCAGCAAGGTCAGAGCCCAAAGAGAGAGATACCAAGACAAGCATGTGAGGGCTAGCCGGGTATTTATAAGACTGCCAGTGATTGACCTCACGTAACAGCTGAGCGCAGAAGGTGCTGTCTGCTCCACACTGCCAGAGTACACCCGCTGGTGGACACCGGTACTATGGCCCAAGGATCCAACAGTGCCACCAGCAGGTGAGTCCTCCTATTACAGGCCCTGGGTGTTAGAAGACACCCGCTGGTGGACACTGGTACTGCGATCCAAGAGACCGACAGCACCACCAACGGGTGAACCTTTTCATGACAGACAGTAGATGTGGCACCATATTTTATCCAGCAGCAGTGGCACAGGATACTGCCACAAGGTGCCACATCTACTACCCCATCTGATGCCTGAAAAAACAATACAACAACTGGCCCAAATTGATGGCACCTGCTGGCCAAAGGGAGCTGTAGGAATGTACTGCCCTGCAGGAAGCTTACCACATTATGGAACAGAATGAACTCCTGCAGTTATTTCAGTATGTGACATTGCCATACATTTTCTTTAGCTTAAAGTGGTTGTAAACCTCAGACATGAAATATGAACAGAACATATATTCCTCTATAGTGTGCACTTGTCCCAATTAAGAGCACTGCATGTCTCATATTTCGTAAATCTCCATTGCTATGTGGATGACACCCAGCTCCATCTGTCAACTAAGCCTACTATCGCCCTTCCACCCAAATCCCTTACCAACCGTTTACAGGAAATTAAATCCTGGCTCTCTTCCAACTTTCTCAAATTAAACCAAGGTTCTCCTCCTTGGTACGCAGCCTACCCTGATAAAGCTTACTAGTTTTTCAGCTAATACTGATAACTCCACATTCTTTTCCTCCCCTCAGGTAAAGAGTCTTGGTGTCATCCTGGACAATACACAATTTTTCCAAGCCAACATCAGTAGTGTTACTCGGCCAGCATATTTCCACCTACGATTAATCGCTTTGATCCATTCCTCACACCCAACAGCACTGACATTCTTGTTTACAATACGGTCACTTCTCACATAGATTATTACAGCTCCCTTCTTTTTGGTCTCCCTCTCAAGCCCCTCCATAAACTACAACTAGTTCAGAACTCTGCAGCCCACATTATCACTAGAATCCCCTCCTTTAATCATATCACTCCTGTCTAGAGATGGGAAAGCCCAGAAGAAAAAACAAAAAATTGGGAAAAACATTTTTTTTCTGTTTTTTTTTTAGAGCTGTTTTTTTTCCAGAAAAATTGGGGAAATAAAAAAAAATGGAATTTGTTCTTTTACAAATATTAGTAATATATCTATGACATGGTATTCAAACTATATGACATAAAGACCCTAATGAAATATTTCTGAGACTTTATGTAAAGTCCTAAATTATCTCAGTCTCTCAAGTTATCTCAGTTGAGAACAAGCAAATCCAGTTCAAGAAGCACTGTACTTTTCAATGCAGTTCTCAAACAAGAGAAATATGCATTTGGGTTGGGTGATTTGGGATACAGTAGATGATAGTTTCTGACCTCTCAGGCCTTAATTGACAGGTAAGAGTGTACATTTTTTCTGACAAATGAGTGTATCTTTTTTTTTTTTTTAACCTTTAAATGATTCATATCAATGTTCTCCACCATCTTAGCATAGTGTTTACCTATAAACGAATCAGTAAATTGTTTTGTCTTTTCTACCTCTCAGTAAAATGGTGACACCAACACCTAGAGTTTGTTGCAATTTCTGCTAAGAGCAAAGCTGCAGTTTGCAAATAGTGAGAGAAGAAATATTCAAAAACACATCCTTGCATACCAGAGGTTAAATTACATGTAGCGGTGACACTTTTGCAAGGTGTCCGCTATGTGTAAATTTAGTATTTTTCTCCCAGAACAGTAAAGGGGTTCTGAGGGTTAATTGTGTAGGTTTAACTTTGGCATCAGTCTGGCTGGGCTGAGTAGGGGTTCTGCCTGGTCATGTGTGCTTTTAGGTAAACATGACAGGCCCAGAATCATGCCTGGTTGGACGTTTTGGGTATCAACATTCCCTGGAGCCAATCGACGATTGCGTCTGGCCCGCTGAGGAGTCTGGGGAGGGGTACTTAAGATGCTGGAGTCACATGTTCAGGGTTCGTTCGGCCAGAGTGGCCTGTTCCTGGATCTGGACCGGGGTAGCCCTGTGAGGGGTCCTGGTCACGGAGAGAAGGCCGCCCCGCAACATGGTCAGTTTGACTAGCCCCTCAGACCTGCTTGGTCTGGGGCAGGGATCCATCTGTTCCCGAGTCTCGGAACTGGCCGGTCCGAGGCGCAGTAACTGAGGGAGGATTCAAGGCATCCGGGTGCGCTCTCAACTTGGAGGGGCATCGCAGCTCGTGAAAGTGACTGGGGGAGGACTCTTCGGGGGAAGGCCAACAAGCTGGCATCCCAAGAAGTGCCTGGTCGCTGGGTTGTCAAGGACACTGAGGAATCCACGCTTTCCCAGTACTGCCAAGGAGACAGAGAACGTTCCAGGTACTGAGGAAAGGTTCCTGTTTCACTTTGATTGCAACCTATCTTCGAGGTCAGAGACTTTGCAAGTTCCGTATTCAAGTGCTGACTGCCATAATCTCTGGCTAGAGATTTGTTCAGCTTTGAAGCACCCAGCTGCGAGTGGCTACTCTCTGGGTTTGCATTATAGACTTCCTAATAGTCCGCAGTTGAAGGTGCCTGAGTTTCTTCACCCTTACCCTCTGTTCCCATATGAGACTGTGTCTTTTGGATGTTACCCCTGCAAATAAAAACCTTTCTAAAGGACTTTTATGGTGTCAAGTCGTTAAGTACTAACCCTGGGAACCCCTAGACCTGGAAGAACAAGCCAAGCGGAGGTAACCGGTAAGCACAAAAGTGAAGGCCGCCCCATCGAGGGTTATGGCCGCTACATACATGATGATGAGGACCATAATGAAAGTACAAGTAACTTTTCCCTCCAGATTTCTCATTCCGGAAACACACTTTCTGCTGCTTCTGGATCCTCACAAAGTGTTTTTCACCAGCAGCATCTTCATGTAAGGAAATGTTGTAAACCACAGTCTCCCACAAATACACAATCCCTTCATTTATAGATACAATTACATCTGAAAATCAGGAGAAAATTGATCAGGCTCACAATATATGATTCTAGATCAGCATTGTCAATAACTAAGAATGCATGTAGGCAGGAAGCTTATAAATTAATATGGGGGGGGGGGGGGGGGTGATTACCTGTTCTCATGTATCGTTAAAATGTTCTTCATATACAGTGGTGTGAAAAAGTGTTTGCCCCCTTCCTCATTTCCTGTTCCTTTGCATGTTTGTCACACTTAAGTGTTTCGGAACATCAAACCAATTTAAACAATAGTCAAGGACAACACAAGTAAACACAAAATGCAATTTGTAAATGAAGGTGTTTATTATTAAAGGTGAAAAAAAATCCAAACCATCATGGCCCTGTGTGAAAAAGTGATTGCCCCCCTTGTTAAAACATACTATAACTGTGGTTGTCCACACCTGAGTTCAATTTCTCTAGCCACACCCAGGCCTGATTATTGCCACACCTGTTCACAATCAAGGCATCACTTAAATAGGAGCTGCTTGACACAGTAAGGTCCACCAGAAGATCCTTAAAAGCTACACATCATGCCGAGACCCAAAGAAATTCAGGAACAATTGAGAAAGAAAGTAATTGAGATCTATCAGTCTGGAAAGGGTTATAAAGCCATTTCCAAAGCTTTGGGAATCCAGCGAACCACAGTGAGAGCCATTATCCACAAATGGCGAAGACATGGAACAGTGGTGAACCTTCCCAGGAGTGGCCGGCCGCCCAAAATTACCCCAAGAGCGCAGCGACGACTCATCCAAGAGGTCACAAAAGACCCCACAACAACGTCCAAGGAACTGCAGGCCTCACTTGCCTCAGTTAAGGTCAGCGTTCATGCCTCCACCATCAGGAAAAGACTGGGCAAAAATGGCCTGCATGGCAGAGTTCCAAGGAGAAAACCACTGCTGAGCAAAAAGAACATCAAAGCTCGTCTCAATTTCTCCACAACACATCTTGATGATCCCCAAGACTTTTGGGACAACATTCTGTGGACCGATGAGACAAAAGTGGAACTCTTTGGAAGGTGTGTGTCCAAGTATATCTGGCGTAGAAGGAACACTGCATTTCAGAAAAAGAACATTATACCAACAGTAAAATATGGTGGTGGTAGTGTGATGGTCTGGGGCTGTTTTGCTGCTTCAGGACCTGGAAGACTTGCCGTGATAAAAGGAACTATGAATTCTGCTGTCTACCAAGAGATCCTGAAGGAGAATGTCCGACCATCTGTTCGTGTACTCAAGCTGAAACGAACTTGGGTTCTGCAGCAGGACAATGATCCTAAACACACCAGCAAGTCCACCACCGAATGGCTGAAGAAAAACAAAATGAAGACTTTGGAGTGGCCTAGCCAAAGTCCTGACCTGAATCCTATTGAGATGTTGTGGTATGACCTTAAAAAGGCCGTTCATGCTCAAAAACCCTCTAATGTAACTGAATTAGGACAATTCTGCAAAGATGAGTGGGCCAAAATTCCTCCAGGACGCTGTAAAAGCCTCATTGCACGTTATCGCAAGCGCTTGGTTGCAGTTGTTGCTGCTAAGGGTGGCCCAACCAGTTATTAGGTTTAGGGGGCAATCACTTTTTCACACAGGGCCATGATGGTTTGGATTTTTTTTCACCTTTAATAATAAACACCTTCATTTACAAATTGCATTTTGTGTTTACTTGTGTTGTCCTTGACTATTGTTTAAATTGGTTTGATGTTCCGAAACACTTAAGTGTGACAAACATGCAAAGGAACAGGAAATGAGGAAGGGGGCAAACACTTTTTCACACCACTGTATACAGTCCTTGTTATTCCATTTATCATGAAAAGTAACATTTTAAAGAGCAAGTTTAGTTTATTTACTGAATAAGCTGTACTTTTACTTTAAGCGTAATACAGGGGGTCCTTGGGTTACAAACAAGATAGGGACTGTAGGTTTGTTCTTAAGTTGAATCTGTTTGTAAGTCGGAACAGGTACATTTTTTAAGTGTAGCTCCAGACAAAAAATCTATTTTTAAGTTTTTTAGATAACATAGAGAAGGGTTATCACCCCTGTAACATTCGTTTTGCTGTCTGTGCCCCTGTTCAGAAGATTTCACCTCACCTTCTGTCCCAATGACAATTGGATTTTGAAAATTTTGGGTTGTTAGGGAAACATGGACTGGTGAAAAAAGCTTCAGTGGAGACACCTTTTTCCCATATTAACTCTAAAGCCCCATACACACGGTCGGACAATCCGCGGACCAGGTCGGTCGGATCCTGTCCGTCATACTTTGTCCGATGTTGGTTTTGCGTACACACGGTCGGACAAAGTTGTCGGAAAATCCGATCATTCTGAACGTGGTGACGTTTGTTGCCTACGACGGGACTACGTAGAGGCTAGTAGCCAATAGCTTTGGTCTTGTAATGTGATCTGAGCATGCGTAGCACTTTGTCCGGTCGGACAACCGTACACACGATCGGATTTGGTGTGATCGGACCGTGTTGTCGGCAAATCTTTCCAGCAGGAGATAAGACTTTGTCCGTCGGACAATCCGACGTACACTGTCCGATGGTGCATACACACGGTCTGATTTTTCAACAACATTGTCCGATCGGACAGAATCCATGAAAAAGTCCGACCGTGTGTATGGGGCTTTACATGAGTGAATTTCCCTTCCTAGGGGTGGATTTCCTCTCACTTCCTGTTGTCTCCCTCTGTTTGTAAGTAGGAGTCGTTTGTAAGTCGGATGTTTGTAATTCGGGGACCCCCTGTACTTTTATATATACTGCATTTCACCTTCTCCGTGTAACAAATGACTTTCAATTTTTAAAACTATTCTACACTGAATTTTTGCTAAATTTTTCCAAAATTTCAATTTTTTCCAGAAAAAAGACAAGGGGAAATTTTTTTTTTCCCCATGACTTCAAAATTTCCAGAAATTTTACATCTGTACTCCTGTCCTTCAGCACCTCTACTGGCTTTCGGTCAAATATTGTATTGATTTCAAGGTCATTCACAACCTCGCTCCTCCATACCTTTCTGAACTCCTACATATCAACAGTCCCTTCCGCACTCTCCATCCATCTTAATGTTCCATCCGTCCGCCTGACCACTATGGGACTGAGAGCCTTTAGCCGCTCTACCTTCGACTTTGGAATACCCTGCCTCCTGACATCCGCAACATTGACGTCCTACCTATCTTCAAATCACGTCCTAAAACTCATCTCTTTAAACTATTATATTCTGTCTAACTTCATTGATTAGTTTTTGCAATTTAATGCTTATGTAATTTATATTTATTTTATCTATTTTTTGTTGCTCTGTTGCTATCCTAGTGTTCTGAAAGGCACCTACAAATAAAATGTATTATTATTTTTGTCTGTCACTTTGTTCCTCTCCTATCAGCATGAATTACTTCTGACAAGGTTTCCTGACACCAAGAGAAAAAAAGGTGACAGGGTAGGGAGCTCCAGATAATTGACAGCCTCAGCTCTGTTCCTGTGTGCTGTGCGAAGGGGGGGGGGGGGGTGTCCCTTTCCTCCAATCAGCTCTCTTTACTGAGCTCTGCAGAGTGTAACTTTAGCTCATCACCCCCCTTTTCTGACAGCTCAGACAAGCTTCATACATTCTGTGCTAAATAAATGTAGAGAACAGGAGACTGTAGATAAACAGTTACAACTTGTGTAGGAAGATTTGTTTGATCTCTGTCTATCACCTGAAGCCAACCACTTCAATAGATATACACTTTCCAAAAGTATTGGGACGCTTGCCTTTACATGCACATGAACTTTAATGGCATTCCACTCTTATGCTGGCCATACACTATACGAAAAATCGTGCAAACCCAATTTCGAAAAACGAACGTTCGGCCGCGAGCGCAAACGATGGTGCCATCATGTAATGACTGATAAATCGTTCGGTGGACATAAATAAATACATTTTATGTTAGTTTTTTTACATATACCTAGTGCAGACAGGTCGGATGGGTAACACATTAACCTTTCAATTTATCTGTCGTTCAGCAGAAAATTTCCAAACTTGTCCATGGTTTTTTTCGGCTCAAAAACATCCAAACGATTATCGAATTTTGTGCCCATTAACTGGCCGAGAAAACCAACGAACGGTCTAATGACTGAATATCGGCCGATTTTTCGTATGGTGTATGGCCAGCATTAGTCTGTAGGGTTCAATATTGAGTTGGTCCACCCTTTGCAGCTAAAACAGTTTTAACTCTTCTGGGAAGGCTGTCCGCTAGGTTTAGGAGTGTGTCTATGGGAATGTTTGACCATTCTTCCCAACTTTGTGGGAACAGTTTGTGGATGGTCTCTTCCTGTTCCAACATGACTGCATACCAATGCACAAAGCAAGGTCCATAAAGACATGGATGAGCGGGTTTGGGGTGGAGAACATCTTTGGAATGAATTAGAGTGGAGACTGCGATCCAGGCCTTCTCATCCAACATCAGTGCCTGACCACACAAATGTGCTTCTGGAAGAATGGTCAAACATTCCCATAGACACACTCCTAAACCTTGTGGACAGCCTTCCCAGAAGAGTTGAAGCTGTTATAGCTGCAAAGGGTGGGCCAACTCAATATTGAACCCTATGGACTAAGTCTGGGAAGCCATTAAAGTTCATGTGCGTGTAAAGGCAGGTGTCCCAATACTTTTGGTAATATAGTGTATGTAAAGGCTTACAACCCTTTAAAGTGATTTGTAAAGTCTCATTTTTTAAAATAACAAACATGTGATACTTGCTCTGTTGCAGTGGATTTGCACAGAGCAGCCCTGATCCTCCTCTTTTCAGGTCCCTCTTCTGTGGCCCCTCCCTCCTGTTTAGTGCCCCCACAGCAGCTTGCTATGAGGGCACCCAAGCTGAGTCACAGCTCCCTGTGTCCATTCAGACAGGGAGCCCCAGCCCCCCCTATCCTCTCTCTCTTCTGATTGGCTAGCTGACTTTGATTGACAGGAGTGGCAGCCAATCATGCCGATGCTGTATCTCAGCCAATCAGAAGTGGGAATCTCAGGCGGCTGACACACTCGTGGGGAGAGAGGGACCTCAGGTTGTTAGGGGGGCTGAGAAGGAGCGGCTGCACAAAGGAGGCTTTTTATCTTAATGTATAGAATGCATTAAGATAAAAAAAACTTCTGACTTTACAATCCCTTCAACAGAAAAACTGTTGAATTACAGTTCCTGTGCCTCCTTATATATTTGCTTTTCTGCGTGATGCATCATGGGACATGTAGTTCCTGTGGTCCCAAAACAGGAGATCACCTGATGCTGCAGTGAGCGTTCCCCAATTCAGAAGTTCTGGGAAGCGTTGATCTCTGATTTGGAGCTGGCAGCATTGAAAGGCACAAAATGTAAGTGTTTCCTCTGTAAATTATGCATATCAAAGTTGTGCGCAATGTCTCCCTGGTTGGTCAGAATGAAATCATTCAAAAAAATGTTAGCATTAAATAACTTCAGCCCCGGAATGATTTGCCCCCTTCCTGACCAGGCAATTTTTTGTGATTTGCCACTGCGTCGCTTTAACTGACAATTGCGCAGTCGTGCGATGTTGTAACTAAATTTATGTCCTTTTTTCCCCACAAATAGAGCTTTCTTTTGGTGGCATTTGATCACCTCTGTGTGTTTTATTTTTTGCACTATAAACAAAAAAAGAGCGACAATTTTGAAAAAAAACACTATGGGGGTTATTTACTAAAGGAAAATCCACTTTGCACTACAAGTGCACTAGAAAGTGCACTTGGAAGTGCAGTTGCTGTAGATCCGAGGGGTACATGCAAGGAAAATAAAAAACAGCATTTTAGCTTGCACATGATTGGATGATAAAATCAGCAGAGCTTCCCCTCATTTCAGATCTTCCCGCTCAGATTTACAGCGACTGCACTGAAAAGTGCACTTGAAGGGCAAAGTGGATTTGCCTTTCGTAAATAACCCCCTATACTTTGTAGTTTTTGCTATAATAAATATCCCAAATTTTTAAAAAAACAAAAACTCATTTTTTCCTAAGTTTAGGCCGATGTGTATTCTTCTACATATTTTTGTTAAAAAAAAAATCAAAATAAGCGTATATTGATTGGTTTGCGCAAAAGTTATAGCGTCTTCAAAATAAGGGATAGACTTATGTAATTTTTATTATTATTTTTTTTTCTTTTACTAGTAATGACGGTGATCTTGCGATTTTTATCGGGACTGCGATATTGCAGCAGTCAGATCGGACACTTTTGACACTATTTTGAGACCATAGACATTTATACAGCGATCAGAGCTAAAAAATAACCATTGATTACTGTATAAATTACATTGGCAGGGAAGGGATTAACAGTAGGGCGCGATCAAGGGGGGTTAACTGTGTTCCCTGGGTGTGTTCTAACTGTAGGGGGGATGGGACTGACTAGTGGAGGAGAGAGATCGGTGTTCATACTTAGTATGAACGTCATGACGCCGGTTCCTCCCACGTCATGACGCCGGTTCCTCCCTCCCCTCTCTGTACCGATCGGTACAAAGAAGGGAGAAGCGGAGAGGGGGAGAGACGGGACCAGCGCTGTGGGCTGGATGTGTAGTGCCCACAGCGCTGGTCAATACACTGCCACCACTGTGCAATACTCTGCCACCACTGTGCGATGCTCTGCCACCACTGTGCAATGCTCTGCCACCACTGTGCAATGCTCTGCCACCACTGTGCAATGCTCTGCAACCACTGTGCAATGCTCTGCCGCCACTGTACAATGCTCTGCCACCACTGTACAATGCTCTGCCACCACTGTGCAATGCTCTACCACCACTGTGCAATACTCTGCAACCACTGTGCAATACTCTGCAACCACTGTGCAATGCTCTGCCACCACTGTGCAATGCTCTGCCACCACTGTGCAATGCTCTGCCACCACTGCAATGCTCTGCAACCACTGTGCAATACTCTACCAATACTGTGCAACACTGTAATACTCTGCCAATACTTGCCAATACTCGCCAATACTCGCCAATACTCGCCAATACTCTGCCAATACTCGCCAATACTCTGCAATCATTTTTAATAGAAACAAAGATTTTTTTTTTTTAATTTTTTACCGAATTTTCAGTATTTTTTGATTTATAGCGCAAAAAATAAAAAACCCATCGGTGATTAAATACCACCAAAAGAAAACTCTGTTTGTGTGAAAAAAAGGACACAAAATTCATTTGGGTACAGTGTTGCATGACGGAGTCAGAAAAATACAAAAAGCCGCGCTAATAAGATATTAAGAGTTCAATAAATGTGCAAATACACAAAAACGAATCCCAAAATGGAAATCCTTAAACGTCCAGTAATATAAAGTGAAGACCAAAAAATAATTAATAAAGTTCATAAGTGAAAAAATGTGAAATCAAAATGTAGTGACTGTGAAACTCAAAAACACCATGATCCACCACCGATATATGGATGCGCTTACCAGAGGGCAAGCTCAGATAAGCCTGTAATGTGATGATACCGGGACAAATCTCGCACAACAGGATTCAGCACCAATCCGGATCTCCTTACATAGGGTCAACCAGGAATATTCCTCCTTAAAGCCGATCGTAGACAGTGTCTAATGGTAAAGGGCCAGAATCTCTCACCAACCAATATGTAAATACAGGAAAGAAAGGGATGCTCCCATGGTGTGATACCAGATAAAAAGGTTTATTAAATAAAAACAATCCTACTTACAGAAAAAAATGTATCAGCAGGAACAAATGATAAAAATGCCGGCCGGCTAGTAGTACACCTGCTCACAACGCGGAACGCAATGACGTCAGTGCGTCAGCCTCCCTACGTCCGTTTCGTCCAATGACGTCTTCTGGGGAACGGGCGACGCACTGACTCATCGCAACTTTATAGAAAGCGAACAGACACGCCCTGGTGTGAACAATCAATGACGGATAGATGAAAAACTTCACATTGAGCAATGTAAGTAATCATAAATCGTTGACAGTGCTAATCCTATGTGGATTTAGCATAATATGTTATACTCCCTCAAATGTAAAAAAGCAATATACCAACAAAAACTAATAACCATGGACCACATTATAGGGTTAAATTGAAGATTAAAACAAATAACCCAAAACTCAATCCGGAGGTAAAAAACCAAGTAAACCTCCATCTTGTGGCCAAATATTAGAATGCAAATCATAATGATAGCATTTCTGACAAAGATCCATTAGGGGAACAACACCTTCTAATGTATTACCATCAACCTTAGTTGGATTCACATAGAAACCTTGACCAAGTATAGAAAAAATAATAAAAAAAAAAAAAAATTATATATGTCAATGTGAGTCAAAACCAGAAACGACTGGAACATTTAAGACGTCATTCTAGTATGCCCACATATAAATAACATAAAAATAAAAATATAAATTTCATTATAAAAATAAAATTTAATTTAAATTAAAAATGTCAAAATGTGACACCAAGGTACTAGAATGAATTAAAATCCGCCATTGAGGCCCACACCTTACAATCTGGTAGTTCACAGTAACCATCACATATAAACATTTCTCATGTATAAACCAAAGCCAGGTGAATAAATTAAACCAAATAGAAAAAAACTTGACCTCAGACATTATAGGTCATTAAGGGAAAGAGGTTGGCAGGACGTCAAGCATTATCAATAAATGCATTGACGTCAGTGTCAACATTTAACCCAAACGGGGTGTAACATTTGATCTTATATATCCAGGACATCTCCAATCTGGAGATGCCCCGGACGAGTGAACCACCCCTCCACTGCGGAGTGTATTTGTCAATCCCCAAAAAGATTGTTTTAGAGGGGTCCTTGTTATGGACTTCCAAATAATGTCTGGACACTGGGTGTTTGGGAAACCCACCCAGAATGTTGGTAACATGTTCATTTAATCTCACTTTTAGGGGGCGCTTAGTCCTGCCCACATACTGAAGCCCACATGGGCATTGAAGCAGATAAACGACCCCCTCAGTGGAACAAGTGATAAACGGTTTGATCTCAAACTCAACACTGGTGCTGGTAGAGATAAACCTGTGAGTCCGCCTATGAGTACACCCACTAAGGGAGCAGATCCTACACCGCCTGCACTGATAGAAGCCTGTCAAATTGCTAAATAAGTTATGGGCATTAGCTCCCGGTGGATCTAAAACATTGGGGGATATTTTGGCCTTAAGGGAAGGGACACCCCTATAGACAATCTGTGGTTTTGTTGGGAGGACTGTGTTAAGAGTTAGATCACTGGTGAGAACATGCCAGTGTTTTTGATCATCCTCCCTATACTCCTATGCTGGGTAGAAAATGATGTGATGAAGGGAACCCTAACCCCGTCATTAACCCTAGCAGGTTTCTCCTTAAGTAGGTCAGCCCTATCCCTTAAGGTGACCTCCTCAAGGACTGCTCTGAGTGATGGTAAGGTATAACCCTTCTCCAGGAATCGTTCGGTGAGGGTCTCAGCTTGATTAAGAAACTCTACAGGGTCGGAACAATTCCTCTTCAAACACAAGTACTGGCTTTTAGGCACTGACTTAAGCCAGACTTCATGGTGGCAACTACCTATAGGGATATAGGAGTTCCGGTCCGTGTCTTTGAAATGGGTGGCAGTGGTGAATGCTCCATTCTTAACCCCTATTTTCAAATCCAAAAAGGAAATAGTAGTTTGACTGGCTTCATAATTGAGGACAATGCCCCTCTGATTGGCGTTTAAACCTGTGAGGAAAAGGTCCAAATCGTTCTTACTCCCATCCCATAGGAGGAGGATGTCGTCAATATACCTAGCCCACAGGACCACCTGTGGACTCCGTTGGGCATAGACGACATCCTCCTCCCATAGGGCCATGAACAGGTTCGCCAAACTGGGGGCATATTTGGCCCCCATGGCGACTCCCCTGTCTTGTCTGTAGAACCGCCCCCCAAACCAAAAGTAGCGGTGAGAAGCAGCAAACTTGAGCAATTGTAGAATGAAAAAAATTTGCTCATCAAATAGACCAGAATCCCGCCTAAGGAAATACTCAACAGCTGTCAACCCCAAATTATGTGGTATGATGGTATATAAAGAGGTGACATCGGCTGTCACCAGCCATAAACCAAGGGGGGGGGATGATGTTGCCCAATAAATTGATGATGGAACGGGAATCTTTAACGTAAGATGGCATATTTTTAACGAAGGGTTGAAGGAAATAATCAATATACCTGCCCACCCGGGACGTCACAGAGTCAATGCCACTGACAATGGGGCGTCCCGGGGGGCGGGTGGGGTGCTTATGTATCTTGGGTAGGTAGTATATGGTGGGGGTTCGGGGTGCCTTAGGTACTAAATAAAGAGCCTCCTTTTTGTTAAGAACCCCACCATCCCTTCCACATTGAACCAGAGTTTTTTTTTTTTCAAATTTAAATCTTTATTTATTTCTAAGAAGAACAAGGCATACAATATACCAACTTAACAACTCATATATTATTCGTATCTATGAATACACCTCTAATATTCAATTAGGTCATTTCCCAAACATATAACCCCCTACAGTAGGTACCATCGGTTCCACTGTCGTTTTCTGATTTCTTAAATAAAAGAAATAATAATAGTGTGGGATATCCACTACCTTTACCCTACGACCGAGCTTTCTCAAGTTCCGTCCTAGGATTCCTCTTTATATATTCATTGGGTATTAGGCCTTGTCTTACTCCTATATTTTATTACCCGCAACACAAAATTAACCTAATCAATAACCCCTAACCAAACCCCACCCCCTCCCCCCCCCCAAAAAAAAAAAAAAAAAAAAGGGGAAGGAAAGGGCCTACCCCTCTCCCTCCCCCCCCCTCCGCCTCCCCCCATCTCTCTCCCTCCTTCCCTCCTCCATAAGCATCCCCAGTTTATTTTTCAGTCATCCAGGTTTATATCTATAAGATTTCTCCCCTCCTCTGAGTTGATATAAAGATTCCAAGAAGACCATGTTTCCAGATATCTCCCTCTTTTCTGTCGAGATGACCATACCAGATCCTCCATATAATTCAATTGCTCTACCTTTTTAAGCCACATTCCTACTGATGGTGGTTGTGTCTGCTTCCACCTAAGTGGAATACAAGACTTAGCTGCGTTTAGGAGATGGCATAGAACCGTTCTCTTGTATATTTTAGTAGAGCTTTTCGTATCCTGTAATAGAAAAAAGGACGGATCTTCTGGTAGTTCTTGTTCGCTAAATTTTTGAGAGATTCTCCTTACTTCTTTCCAGAAATCCCTTACTCTAGAACAAGTCCAAAAGATATGTATTATCGTCCCCTTTTCTTCTCCGCATCGCCAACACCTATCTGGTATCTCCGGGTAACATCTATGCAATAATACTGGAGTACGATACCATCGCGACAAGATTTTAAAGTTGGTCTCCTGTGTTCTTAAACAGATTGAGGATCCAAATATATTGCCTATTATTTTCTTACACTGCTCCTCCGAAAATATTTGGTCTAGGTCTCTTTCCCACTCCCTAAAAAAGGGCAATCTAAAATCCTCCGAGGGTGCCACTAGCAACGCATAGATCCTAGATAGGGTGTGATGCAGAGTCCCCTTCGTATTACAATACCTTTCAAATGATGTTAGCGGGCGATCATAGCCTCCTGTCGGTTTTAGTGTGTTCAAAAAATGTTTCAACTGTATCGCACGCCACACATCCAAGTGGGGTACTGTTGATCCCCTTGTCATCGCCTGTATCGTAGGCCATGTTCCATTTATCAAAAAGTGCATGGCTTGAAATATCCCTTGTTCTATCAGTACTCTAAAATTCCCATCCCTTAATCCTGGCTCAAATTGTGGATTTCCCAGTATTGGAAATAGGGGAGAAGCTATTGTCGACAGTTTGCCTTCCACAAATAGTCTATGACTCATCTTTAAAGTAGGTCCTATCAGTGGATGTAACTTTACTGAGATCGGGAGTTCTCTATAGCACCAAGCAGCTCTTTGCAGTATCACCTTACTTTGCGCCTGTTCCAGACCCGGCCACATCTTCCATTCCCCGTGTCTGCTCCAATCTATCAGTCGGCACAAAAGTGCCGCCTGATAATATTTGTACAGATCGGGTAAAGCTAAACCCCCAAACTTTTTAGGTAGATTCAATAGAGATCTACTAATTCTCGGGCGTTTATTTGCCCATATAAATCTAGTCAATAGGGAGTGTATTTGCTTGAAATAATTTCTGGGTATATCAATCGGTAATGCTTGAAACAAGTATAAAAACTTCGGGAGAATGCTCATTTTAATAATATTACACCTCCCAAACCATGAAAAAAGCCCTTTCTGCCATTTACCAAGAAGATTTTGCGCGTTATATAATAATGGAGGGAAGTTAAGTTTGTACGTACATGAGAGGTCTGACGGGATAAAAGTTCCCAGGTATTTCAAGGCCTGGTCTGACCACTTTATTTTATAGCTTAACTTCAATGTTCTCAATATCTCTTTCGGGATCCTTACTCCCATAGCTTCAGATTTTGATAAGTTAATCTTGAAATCTGATAGGGCACCATAAGCCTCTATTTCTTTCAAGAGGTTGGGTAATGAAACTATTGGGTTAGTTAACGAAAATAACATATCATCCGCGTAAGCCGAGGTCTTATATTGCCTACCCCCTATTGATAAGCCCCTTATATCTGGGTTTGATCGGATTTTACACAGTAGGGGTTCTAAAGTCAAAACAAATAAAATTGGGGACAGGGGACATCCCTGTCTAGTCCCGTTCTTAACCCTAAATGATTGAGATACAACTCCGTTCACTTTTACCTGGGCAGTTGGGTGGGTATAGATACTTGAAATCCATCTAAACATGTTGTTTCCCAATCCTATCTGTTTTAATACTGAAAACATAAAATGCCAATTTATACGATCAAAAGCTTTCTCTGCGTCTGTCCCCAAAAATAAACATGGAATTTTATGGGAATTAGCTACGTGGACTAAGTTCAAAGATCTGATCGTGTTGTCCCGTGCTTCCCACATCTGAACAAACCCTACCTGATCCTGATTAATCAGGGAGGGTAGGTATTGCTGAAGTCGTGTCGCTAAAATTTTTGAAAACAGCTTCAGATCCGTATTTAAAAGGGATATTGGCCTATAACTTCCACATTGCATTGGATCTTTACCCTCCTTAAGTAGAATTGTTATTAGGGCCTTCAACGTATCGTCGTGAAACGAGCTTGTATCTCCCATTCCATTATATAGTTTAACCAATTGGGGCCCTAAGATAGAGAAAAGGAGTTTATAGTACTGGGCCGTAAACCCGTCTGGGCCGGGGGCTTTGCCTATTTTTGCTAGGTCTACTGCTTGTTGGACTTCCTCCAGAGTAATTGGTCTTTCCAATTCTTGTTGCGCGGTCAATGTCAATCCAGACATTCCAGAAGCGGCTAAATATCCATCAATCGCCTGTTGGTTTAGAGAATTTGAATCTAAATTATACAAAGATGAATAAAAGTCTTTAAATTTCTCTGCTATATCTCTTGGCAAAACATATTTTCGGTCTTCACTTCCCATAATTGAAGGGACATAAGTTCTTACTTGCTGCTCCCTCAAGGCATTAGCAAGTTGTTTACCGCATTTATTCCCATATTCATAACTCTGTTTTCGTCCTATTTGTATTGCTCTTTTAGCTTTATACATAAGTAAGTCTGTAGTATGTCTCCGTGCCGTCAATAACTCCCGTTCTAACTCTATATTCGGGGCTCGCTTATGTAAGGTTTCTAGGCGGTGTATATCTGCCATTAGAGCTGTTAATTTAGCCTCTCTCTCTCTTTTAATCCTAGCCCCATGCTTGATCAACACTCCCCGGATCACTGCTTTGTGTGCTTCCCAGATAACACCGGGGTTGCATTCGGGCGTGTCATTAGTCTGGAAATACCATGTTGCCTCTTTACGGACCTCTTCTATAACCCTGGGGTCTTGTAAGAGGCTTTCATTTCATTTCCACAAAGCAGGGCCGGGGCGTTGAATATCTGATAGTGTATATTTCAAAAAAATTGGTGCGTGGTCCGACCACGTAATCTTCCCAATCTTAACTTCCTCTATTGCATGTGCTTGGTTATGTACAGTGAAAAAATAGTCTATCCGGGAATAAGTTTTATGCGGCGTTGAATAGAAAGAGTAATCTCTTTCTCCGGGGTGAAAAAGGCGCCAAGTGTCCACTAATCTGACTCCGTATAACATCTTCAAGATTCGTTTCCGAACCTTCAGGGGTGCAGCCGAGGTCCCTGCTGAAGTGTCCTCCCTTGGTACTAAAGGAATATTCAGATCTCCCCCCATGATAAGCTGCCCTTCTAATATACCCATAGTCTTATCCAAAAATTTCCTAAAAAAGATATCCTGTTGTAGGTTTGTGGCGTAAAAGGAAGCAAGTGTCACTCCTACCTCCCCAATTTTCCCCTTTAGGATCAGGTATCGCCCCTCGGCATCTATCAGGGCCTCTGTACATGACCATGGAATCTTATTAGCGATCAAAATGGACACCCCCTTTGACTTAGTCATGGGGTTAGTAGCATGGTAGCCTATTGGGAAAGATCCATTTCTAAGTAGAGGAAGCTTATTCTCTCTAAAATGAGTTTCCTGGATAAAAGCTATGTCAATTTTTAACTGTTTTAACTCCTGCAGCAACACACGCCGCTTTTCAGGAGTATTCAGTCCCTTTGCGTTGACTGATACTACTGAGAGGGAATCCATCTCTCTCCTCAGGCCCGAAACGGACCAAAGAGAGAGCCTCCAGCGGGGAGAGAGGAGGAGGGGGGAGAGGGAGAGGGAGAAGAGAGAAGAGGAAAAAGAAAAAAAAAATAAAATAAAATAAAAAAAAAAAAAAAAAAAAACAGAGTTTTTAACTCGGACACATAAAGTGACTTGGGATCAGATCGGAGAGGTGTATACGTGTCAGAATCCCCTAGGATTCTGTACATTTCATCCAAGTAATCCTTCTTGTCTAAAATGATGATACCACCCCCCTTGTCAGCAGGTCGTATTATTAGGTCTTTATTTTGACATAAAGAATTCAGACCATTCACAATATCCCTATCAATATTAACCCTTTTGATGGGTATTTGTTCTAATTCGGACAACACCAAATCCCTAAAAACCTTAACGGCTGGTGCCAACGCACCAGGTAGATTAAAGAGTGAAGCGTTGGATAATCCTGAGTGCCGAAAACCTGTGGTCACATCGCTGTTCACACTAATGGGATTAATGGCCATATGTCTTTTAATGCTGATCTTACGTACAAATTTATGGACATCCATGTACGTCTGGAATTTATTAAGTCCCTGCGGGGGGGCAAGTTTTAAACCTATACTTAAAACTAGTTTCTCCGATTCATTCAAAGAGACAGAACTCAAATTGAAAATACCATCATCTAAGAGGGCCTTTTTCTTTTTAGTTCGAAGTCTCCTCCCCCCTCTGGTTCCTCTTTTCGATCCATAGGCCTTTTTAAGCCCTGATTCGGTCTGAGAAAACCCCAATGTTGGTTGGGTGGCCCGGAACTTAGGTGTTGGGTGGAGTTAACCAACCCTCCTCCATCAGTCCCCTCATAGCCACCAGGGGATCTATCAAACTCCAATGGGGGATAAAAATTATTCTGAGCTCCTGGATTGTGCCCAAGTTCATTTCTATAATCACAACCCCCTGTGGTATCAAAATGATGAAAGGCCACAGGTGGGGGTCTATATGGGTCCATCCTGAAGTTGGGATTCATCCCATACCCCTCAAAAGGGTTGACACCATAATTAGATCCAAAGTTGGGTGGGAATAAACCCCCCCTCCTTGTTGATAATAGTTGGATGGTCCTGAAGGTCCAATGTTGGAGGATGGAGGGAAACCACCCCCATAACTGTTCTTAACACGTCCTCTAGGACCCCTATTACTATAACTAGAACCACGCGGTCTACGTGAGGATGGTGGAAAGTAGTTATTGGGTGGAGGGTTCCTGCCATAGTGCCCTTGTCTATTGGGAGACTGATAGGCACCTTGACTGTTCCGATGAATAGGCCCTGGGGGCTTGGCAGCAGCCTTGGTGGATTTAATGGTTCCAGGATGGGGGGCAATAGACGCTGAAGTTATAATCCCCCCTCCATCTTCCATATCTACATTCCCACTATTGGCTTGTTCCATCAGTAGTTTCTTTTGCCACTCAAAAGCTATGCCACCCTGATAGTCTGTTAGGTCTCTATTCAATTTTTTCTTTTTCTTTACCTTTTGCTCCCTATCTTCTTTCTCAAGAATTTTAAGGAGTGTAGCAGACCTATCTTTATAATCATTCTCATCTTTGAGGGGGTTAAGTTTATCCTTGATACTCTTAATCTCTTCGTCCAATCTGGTTAGTTTGGACAATTTCCTCTCGATCAAGAATTTCAAAAAGTTGACCCCAGCTGTATTAAAATATTTGAACCAGTCTTCGAGTTCAACATCACCCTTTTGTGGGTTAATCTCCCATCTAAGGCTTCTAGGCACCATGTTATTCCTAACATAATTTTCTAGATAAGCGATATCCCATTGGGTATGCATCTCAGAGATTGTCAGGTTTTTCAACCTCATGAAGAGACCGCTTAAATCACCCTCTTCATCCTTGTATCTCTCAAACACACCCTCAACATTGACCACTCTTGAGGCCCTATAATCAAACACATCCATAGTGTTCTAAACCAAAAAGCACATAAACCTATAATATAAAAAATATATAAAAATTTCCGCTAAAAAGAAGGAATTGACCTCCCTAATAAGTGGAACTGTGCCAAAAAATCTCACGATATCAGATAAATGTGCCTGACACATACAGAAAAAACATAGCAGCAGTGTGGGTATATCAAAGTAACAAGTGAAATAGAACGTGAACACCGCGCTGATCCCTATCTAAAATTAAATACAAATGAATCATATAAATGACATGTGGCAAACCACAATGTATAGAAAAATAATATGTGAAGAATTGTGAATAATAAGCAGCAGCTTAAAAATTGCGAGATATACACAATATGCAGAGACAGAAAAATACAAAAAGCCGCGCTAATAAGATATTAAGAGTTCAATAAATGTGCAAATACACAAAAACGAATCCCAAAATGGAAATCCTTAAACGTCCAGTAATATAAAGTGAAGACCAAAAAATAATTAATAAAGTTCATAAGTGAAAAAATGTGAAATCAAAATGTAGTGACTGTGAAACTCAAAAACACCATGATCCACCACCGATATATGGATGCGCTTACCAGAGGGCAAGCTCAGATAAGCCTGTAATGTGATGATACCGGGACAAATCTCGAACAACAGGATTCAGCACCAATCCGGATCTCCTTACATAGGGTCAACCAGGAATATTCCTCCTTAAAGCCGATCGTAGACAGTCTCCAATGGTAAAGGGCCAGAATCTCTCACCAACCAATATGTAAATACAGGAAAGAAAGGGATGCTCCCATGGTGTGATACCAGATAAAAAGGTTTATTAAATAAAAACAATCCTACTTACAGAAAAAAATGTATCAGCAGGAACAAATGATAAAAATGCCGGCCGGCTAGTAGTACACCCGCTCACAACGCGGAACGCGATGACGTCAGTGCGTCAGCCTCCCTACGTCCGTTTCGTCCAATGACGTCTTCTGGGGAATGGGCGACGCACTGACTCATCGCAACTTTATAGAAAGCGAACAGACACGCCCTGGTGTGAACAATCAATGACGGATAGATGAAAAACTTCACATTGAGCAATGTAAGTAATCATAAATCGTTGACAGTGCTAATCCTATGTGGATTTAGCATAATATGTTAATATGTTCCCCAGAAGACGTCATTGGACGAAACAGACGTAGGGAGGCTGACGCACTGACGTCATCGCGTTCCGCGTTGTGAGCGGGTGTACTACTTGCCGGCCGGCATTTTTATCATTTGTTCCTGCTGATACATTTTTTTCTGTAAGTAGGATTGTTTTTATTTAATAAACCTTTTTATCTGGTATCACACCATGGGAGCATCCCTTTCTTTCCTGTATTTACATATTGGTTGGTGAGAGATTCTGGCCCTTTACCATTGGAGACTGTCTACGATCGGCTTTAAGGAGGAATATTCCTGGTTGACCCTATGTAAGGAGATCCGGATTGGTGCTGAATCCTGTTGTTCGAGATTTGTCCCGGTATCATCACATTACAGGCTTATCTGAGCTTGCCCTCTGGTAAGCGCATCCATATATCGGTGGTGGATCATGGTGTTTTTGAGTTTCACAGTCACTACATTTTGATTTCACATTTTTTCACTTATGAACTTTATTAATTATTTTTTGGTCTTCACTTTATATTACTGGACGTTTAAGGATTTCCATTTTGGGATTCGTTTTTGTGTATTTGCACACTTATTGAACTTTAATATGTTATTAGCGCGGCTTTTTGTATTTTTCTGTCTCTGCATATTGTGTATATCTCGCAATTTTTAATCTGCTGCTTATTATTCACAATTCTTCACATATTATTTTTCTATACATTGTGGTTTGCCACATGTCATTTATATGATTCATTTGTATTTAATTTTAGATAGGGATCAGCGCGGTGTTCACTTTCTATTTCACTTGTTGCATGACGGAGTAATTGTCATTCAAAGTGTGAGAGCACCGAAAGCTGAAAATTGGTCTGGTTAGGAAGGGGGTTTAACTGCCCAGTGGTCAAGTGGTTAATGAACATGAATGATTTTAACTGGCAATCTTATTTTGTTCAGTGAATGTTCATAATATTGTGACAAAGTATTCCAAGATGACACCTAAGTATATGATTTTTATTGAAGTAAAGGTCACTCATTTTCAGGTGACATAGAAGTCAGAGCTCTTCCGTCCCTTTAAAGCTGCAGTGACATGCAGGGACGTAGCAGTGGGGGGGTACAGAAAGCTGCGGGAAGAGGCAGACATCCAACATAGACAAGAATATTGGATGCTGAAGAGTCTAGCAGCAGAGAACAAAATGTGGATTCACTGGGATTGCTAAGGGTTACAGTTGTATTTTCCAAAGCATGATTTGATTAAACTGTTTAATTGTAATGACATGTCTTCTTCAACTACACCAGATTTCAGAGATGTATTCACCGACAGCATTTGTATTTGCACTGTCAATAGAACAATATATCAAATAAAAAAAAAAAACAACACAGACGCAGTGTACTAGGAACATCACCAGGTGTTTCTCTGTGTTTCATAATTGATAAGTACTTTCTCAAGGATTCTCTGTCTATAAAACAATTGATGAAAATGTACCTCTATCCTTGGACTTATTTAAACAGCAATTGTAAGCAACAAGAGAAAACAAATAACTACAAGGCGATCTTTACACATTCCCTGCTCAGTAGCAGCTTCCCACTCAGGAGTGTATTTATAAAAACAATTGCAGGGTTATTCATCTTGTGGAACTGCAAGTACATCCGTTCTGTGTGAATGGGGGCAAAAAACAAAAAAATGTTATTAGACTATTTTCTCTACAAGTCGAATGTTATTCTCCATACAGAATAGAGTGAATCCGGAAACTACTGCATTAGGGCCACAACATGGGTATGATGGCTCCAAATGTGCTTACAGTTAATGGCCAGTTTACTGTCTTTCAGACTTTAGGGGGGCCAGACTGTGGCCAGTGGGGGTAGAAAACGTCCTGGCGTCCAGTGTGGGTAGATAATGGCCTATTTTTGGTGTCAATTGGAGGAATAGCGTCAGTGAAAGGAATAGTGCCCCATTGATGGTGTCAATGGAAGAAATTATGCCCCATCGTGCATGTCAGTAGGAGAAATTCTTCCCCATTGTTGGTGACAGTCGGTGGAATTGTGCCCTTTCGTTGGTGTCAGTGGGAGGAGTAGCGCCCCATTGTTTGTGTCAGTGGGAGGAATAGAGGCTTATCGTTGGTATCAATGGAAGGAATTATGCCCCATCACTGGTGTCAATGGAAGGAATTGTACCCCACTGTTGGTGTCAGTGGGAGGAATTGTGCCCCGCCGTTGGTGTCAGTGGGAGGAATTGTGCCCCACCATTGGTTTAATTGGGAAGAATTGCGCCCTTTTGATGGTGTTAATGGGAGGAATAATGCCCCATTGTTGGTGTCAGCAACAGGATATATGCCCCATTGTTGGGTTCAGTGGATGGAAGCAAAGGGCCAAATCTGTTCCCCAGTCCACAGTTCGGAGACAGCTAAGCTAAACGAATACAAATCATTGAACAAGGCACAATAGATGGATCTAATCATGGTAAATACGTATTTATTTCCTATGATCGTCAGCTTCATCTAGTGTCCATAATGCTGTATTTTTCTGCACCAAGTGGCCCCGAGATACAGGGCCCCAAAGTCGGTCAATTCTGTATGAAGAACGCTTAACCTGGAGAGAGTCTTGCAACTCTGTCTACAAACTTCCATAAACTGGACATCTAAACCAAGTCTTGGCAAAAAAAATGACATGCTCTTCTCAGAAAATCCAGAGCCATCTTTGATAAAATGGGGGATACACTTCTCTTTGTGCTATTGTATAAAGACAGCTATTGTACCCACAAGCTACAGGGCATACCAAGCATTGCAGTAACAGTCTTTGATTGTTCTATGCTTGAGGCCGGTACTCATCCACGGTATACAATGTGTTTATGACCTCTGCCTTTTGGTCATACCACTAACAAGCTCCTTCAATCCCCAACATGTTTCAAAGGAATTCCTTCTTCTATATTTCCTTTATGATCTTCCTAACCTTTATGCATCCATTAACCACCACTGTGCATTTCAAAATGAAGAATCGATAAATGCCACTCTGTAGCATTTTAAATCAATAATAATAAAAATAAAACTCACCTTACATTTGCTATTCCACCTACACCAATAAATAAATGCTTAATTATGTAAAAATATCTACTATTCCATCTGTTCACAACAACTTTACTACACATGGTTGATCTATAACCCGCAAATTATAAATAATGAATTATGCCCCGTACACACAATCGGAAATTCTGCCAGCAAAAGTCCGATGTGAGCTTTTGGTGGGAAATTCCGACCGTGTGTATGCTCCATCGGACTTTTGCTGGTGGAATTCCAGCCAGCAAAAGATTGTTGAGAGCATGTTCTGTACCAATTCCGATCAATTACGAGCAAAATTCCTACGCATGCTCGGAAACAATTTGACGCATGCTCTGAAGCATTGAACTTCATTTTCTCTGCTCGTCGCAGTGTTGTACATCACTGCGTTCTTGACGGTCGAAAGTTCAGAGAACTTTTGTGTGACCGTGTGTATGCAAGCCAAGCTTGAGTGGAATTCCGTCGGAAAAAACATCCAAGTTTTTTCCGACGGACAATCTGCTTGTGTACAGGGCATAATATTAAAATTCACATGTAATCTTTTACAATGAAACATTCCCAGTCTAAACATACATTCACTTTATAATTGATTAGGACGTTTATTTGGGTCTCCACCTCTCCACTTAACCTCAACCTGCTGATAGCTGTAAATGTCAATACACTGGGATCATGATTGGGAAACATCATAATTCCTCTGTCCTTTTTTTTAAATATTTTCAATCTGTTCATTGAAATTCCCTAGAAACTGGATAAATAGACCCTCATCTGGGCACAAGAAATGGATATTTGGTCACAGTTTCTGTAGTGTTGTACATTCATAAAGATGAAAGATAATTTTGCTGTAATACAAGTAGAAATAGTTACATTATCCAGATATGTACAGTGCTATCTTAGAAAGGCCGTTATCAGCATGTCCTATAATTATACATTCCAGTTCCTTTCATACATAGACTTTCCTATTCCACATCATAATTGAGCAAATGAGACAGTACGAAATAAGGCTAATTTAACAGCTGAAATCACTGCATACTAAAAAGGGAAAACAAGTGGAAGAAAGGTGGTGTAGGTAATGGTAAGCAGGATCAGTGCCCCCAAGGTCTTGCTAGTTCACTGTCTTTCCTTATTTAACGGTGCAAACGTGTTCCACCAAACACATCCGTACAGTGAGTTCCATGCATCCTGCATACTACTGTCTGCATCTACATTCAAGGAGGTAAATTACATTTTTTGTATCGCAGAGTAAAAAGTGTCTATTATTAAAAACCTTACCCGTCACCTTCAACTGTTAAGTATTGATTTTCTTCCCATCTTTAGTGTGCCTCCATGCAAAACAACCACGCATTATCTGAAGCTCTTATTTATGCTTTGGGATTCTTTAGTCATTGCCCTTGACTATTGTTGTGCCTTTACCATGCTCTGTGCAATGCTCTGAGACCTTGGAGAGAAAATCAGCATAAAAATAAATGTATGATTAGTATTACTATTGTTATTGTTATTATTATTATTATTATTATTATCAGTATTACTTCATCATTATCGTTTTGATTATTAATATTATTATTATTACTGTTATTTCTCTTGATGACTCTCCTGGAATGTGATCAGGTGTATATTGATACCAGTGTGTGTGTGTGTACAAGATTTATGTTATCTGATCCAATGAGATTTCGGGTTTATCTCTCGCATTGCGGATCCTGTTGCAGGATGTTTAGAAAACAGATCTTAAAACAAGGAAAAGCTGTAATGGTATTGTATCTTGCTGATTTACCATAAATCATTCCTGCCATAGCTTTACATCAGAATGGTAACATGGTAACTCAGGATCATACAGCTGTCCTTTTTTTTTTTTTTTAGCCCTAGCTTCCAATTTGATAAGTTCACACCAGCCACATGTTAAAACAATTCATTTTAGCTTGTGTTTGGTGTCTGCTGAATAGTGTTTGTGACACTGACGAGCGATGCCTTGCATTTTACTTTGCAAGAAAATGTTTATCATTTTCTTTTAAACTTTATTGGAAGTGTACAAAGTATACATTCTGTTCAGGTCTCCCGCACAGCATCTTGGTGTCCTATGCTACGGTGATATCATGTACCTTGTTGGAGGCCGACTTGATGAGAGGTCTTCCCTTGTGGCTGAGCACTGAACACATGGTGAAGGTAAGAACAGGGAGTGCAAGGCCCACAGAAGCTTGGGTGCCTCTTAGGTAGCTCTTCTGCTGGTTGCTGATAGTAGAGCCCACCAGATAGTTGTCAGCTGGTCTGTCAGGACTGATGGCAGGACCTCTGTTGGTCTTGAAGATGCAGTAGGACCAAGAGTGCGGCCCCAAGCACAATGGCACCCGAGGTGGTGGTGTGGTCAGACTGGATAGACCAGACTAAGAAAGCATACTCAAAATGGAATCTGAGGTCATACGTGGAGCAGCAAGACAAAGAGTGGGTGGGAGTGCAGTCAGGAACACTAGCCAAGGTCAAACACAGGAATCCAAGGGAGCAGGCAGATGAGTAGCCAGGTGACAGGCCCGATTCATGCATGGTTGGGCAGGTGAGTCAGAGTCCTTAGGGCAAGTTGGGGTCAAACCAGGAATCAGGCAGCAGGGTCCAGGGATAATCCGGAAGAACAAAGGAATACCGGATGCACGAGTGCAGCCACTGACCTTATATAGGACGTTTGGTGCCAACAGGTGCAACAGGTGTGTGTGAACGCATACCAGTGTGCGCGGTTCTGTGTAAACGAGCAGGGCCATGTACAGTATTGGCAACGATGCCAGGTCTTTTCCTTAGCACATGCTCATTTTTATTCTGCTGTCTTTTACTCGGCATATGCTCATTTTTATTCTGCTGACTTTTTCTCAGCACATGCCTGCCTCTGTTCTGCATTGTGCTCTGACAGGTGACCCTTGGTGCCCCCAGTGTGTTTGGAAAAATGTAGAATACCTGAATTCTTCTGCACCACACATCACACCAGCACAATGGTATGAACGGAGCTCATAGTTTTCTATGTGCACAAAAAATTACCTGCTTTGATCCATAGCAGAAAAACACAGTATGTGTAAATGCAAAAATCTTCTTATATTGTAAAAACGCTATTTAAAATATATCAAAAAAAAAAAAAGTTAAAATGGATGTAAAAAAAGAAAAAACACATGCAGCACATCTCTGCAATACATGAACTTATCCCTATGTTTTAGCCCTTTTAAGACTCTGCAAATACAGAAAAATACCTGCCGGTGTATAAGAAATACATTCAGCTCCTAAATTCAGTTATGGCTGACAACAAACAGAATTTTGATGTCTACCCTCCCCCAGTTGTCTCTTTTTAAACTATACAAACCCACCACCTACCCTATTTTTTGCAAAATAAAGGCTAATTGTTCCGTAGTCCCAAGATAAAAACTAGGAGGGCTAACTGGACTCCTTGAGATAACACCAGAAGTGTGCACAAGCCACAAGCCACAAGCCAGCCCTGAAATTCTGACATGATCAGTACTTTTTTTTTTTTGCTCTTATCAAATAGACATTGTAAAACACTTTCAGTGTTAAATTTAATATAACAAAAGGTAGCAAATAAAAGAGATTTGTTAGGGTTCATACACACTTTAAAAAATAACTACCATTACTTTTTCTTCACTGTTCTGCCGCCCATGGGACAACGTGCTTTGTCCCATGTTGCTAGGTGCATCCTAACCCTAGTTATGAGGTCCTGCTTTATAGACCCTCTCCCTTCGCTACTGTCTGACAACATAGCTAGAAGGAAGATGGTCCTTTCATAACAGCCACTGATATCGGCTCCGAGAACTTTTTTGACATAAGCAGCAGCAAAAGGCATGAAGTGGGAGAGCTTCCTGTCCCTCTGAATTCCTTTTGCTGCCACTTGTCTCTGAAAAGTGCTCAGAGCTGAGACAAATGGCCTTTATGTCAGTGGTATGGGAGAGTATGGTTACACAGTGCTACACTGGGGACCTGTGCTGCCCCGAAAATACCTCTGGGGACCAGACCGGTGCCGCAATGAACTGCTTGCTCTGTTTTTGTCTGTGACAGACAGCCGCAGGCAGGAGAGGTAACGGCTGCTCATTGGTGCTGCATACCTAATCTAAGAGCCAATGATGCCTAGCCTAGGCTCCTCCTCCACTCTGACATTACATCCACAAGAGGAGGAGGGGAATACTAGGCAGAGGGATATATTTTGGGAGTACACTTGGGAAATACACAGCGGTGATACACTACTGGGGATTACGTTTGGAGGATTCACACTGGAGGGATTACACTGGAGGGATTGCATTGGGGGCATTACAATTGGGGGATTACACTGTGAGGATTACATTGGGGGCATTACACTGAGGGGATTACACTGGGGGAATTTAAATAGAGGGGATACACTCCGGGGGGATCTACACTGGAGATATTTACACTGCAAGGAAAAACTATGTAAACTGGGGTTGGGGGGATTGGTGATTCATATTTCTCAGCCGGTCGGTTTGGAAATAGCCAGTGAAATATGCTTGTCAGGGCCAGGGATTGATGTAAACTGGGGACGTTGGGCTGATAGTGATGTTTGCCAGCTTGGGGTAAAGGTGAAAATTGAGAAGAATTTAGAGATTAATGTCTATCAATACAGAGGAGATGGGTTAAGATGGGAAGTAGCTAGGGAGTAAAAACAGTATGAGAGGGTATGGTGTGTATGAAATGGGTGATGTGTGTCAGCTTTTAGAGTTTGAGGGTGGCGTAGGGAAAAGGGTGATATCTTCCAGTTGGGAAGTTGGGGGGGTGGGGGGTATTGGTGAGTAATTCAATGACCCTGAGCTCAGCGTTACTGCAGCCATTAGGCAGAGACAGCAACTGAGCAGCAACTGAAGCTGGCTGTAGCAGCACACAGCACCTGTGCCTCCCACATTTCTGTAGACTCAGCTGGTTCCCCTGCACAATCACCTCCTCCTGACCTTCCTACAAGTTCAGCCCAACTACAATGCACACTCACCTCTTCTCTAGCAGTAGAGGGTTCTGCAGCTCCCACTGAAAGTAGGGGCTTAGCGAGTGTCGTATGGCAAACTTGGGAGACGAAGCAGGTTGGTCACTCAGGAGGCAAAGCAGGCACAAGCTTCCTTCTTTCCTCACTGTAATTCTCCGTGCTGGCTTGAGGAGAGCACTAGAGCCAGCGAAGCAGAGAGGCGAGAGGGGGGAGATTTCAGGACCAACAGATCACAAAATTAGTGGCAAGGAAAAGGACGTTACAAGTGTCCTGTGGTTCTGATACCAAGATACAGCTGGTGCAGTTGGCATAAATGCCCGCCTGCCTCTCAGCAGTACGTGCCCCACTTGCCTCCCCACACCATTGTTCTGGCCCTGCATTTTAATATTGCTTCTTTATTGTTACTTTTAGCATTTATTTTAGGGAGATATGTAAAAATGCCTTCTTTATAGCTAATGCTGAGATAATAGGTGTGTTAGGGCAGTTTACATAAATGAATAGCCTGCCAACACAACCTAATATGTCAGAAATAGCAGGTGACCCTTTTTTTTAATGCACTACTGTGCATTGTGGCATGCTGCAAAGCAGGTGCATTAGTGCTTGAGGTGTCAATTAACGTGACAAGTAATAGATGTTATGTACATATGACCTGCGACACAGAAGTCTATGTATATGCCACTATACAGTAGGTAAAAGACTGTTGCCACGTGTGTTTCACTTCAAGGGACCTTAATCCCTATTGTGACAACATAATGCCTCGTACACACGTACGGACTTTTCCCGGCGGACCTAAGTCCAGCGGACAATCCGCTGGACTTTGCCGCTAGGTACGCTGGACTAAAAAGCGAACGGACTTGACCACACACGATCACGCAAAAAGTCCGGCGGTTCACGCGATGACGTACGCACGTACGACGGGACTAGAAAAAGGAAGCTCGAGATCCCAAACGACACCCTTTGGGCCCCGTCAGCTAATCTCGTGTGTATCGCGTGTTAGTTGACGTTTGGTTAGAGACGATTCGCGCTTCTCAGACTTCTGCTTAATTCGTTCGCTTCTGCCGTTCAGTTTGTGCTTGTGAGGTTTGTATCTGGCTTTCAGTGCGTGTGGATCAGTTCCTACCTGTTCTCAGGCCGTTCTGGTCCGCTCGTTCCTGTTTTTCAGGTCGTTCTTCATAGGCCTTGCTGTTCTTCAGTGCGTTCTGTTAAGTTGTTTGTTTGATCAGCCGACCGTTTTGAAGCCATGGAGTGTGGACGTACTCGGGAACGAGTTCGTGCTGTGCAGGGGCTCGGTGTTGCGGTTAACACCTTGGCACGAGCCCGGTCCATGAACAGGGTGAGGAGGAGTTCATGGACCAAGAATTGGTTGCGCCAGCGTGACCAATTCTCGCATATGCCTTTGCTCCGTGAGATCCGTGAGAATAATCCTGATGATTTCAGGAATTATCTCCGGATGACGGACCCCATTTTTCACCGTCTGTTGGCTTCGCTGTCCCCTTATATTAGCAGGCAGAATACCTGCATGCGGCAAGCCATCAGTGCGGAGCAGAGGCTAGTCGCCACGTTGCGTTACTTGGCGACGGGGAGAAGCTTGCAGGACCTCAAGTTCACGACAGGCATCTCCCCCCAGGCTCTGGGGCTCATTATTCCAGAGACCTGTTCTGCCATTATCCACGTCCTGCAGGAGGAATACATTAAGGTAAGTCTTCTCTTTTAAAATTACCTATGTCTTGTATGTTTGTTAATGTAGTGCATCAATGTCATCATTAGCTAATTACCATGATAGGACTATTCTATGAATGTCCCCTATTCCTTTTATTTTTGGATTTTGTTTTTTTTTTGTCTAGTATTTTAGGGTTGACTTATCGAAATATTTTTAAGAATGTATTATTTAGTGGGTCACATGCATATTTGCTTGCACCAACCTCCCCAGCATGGAAGCTTGGCCCCCTAAACACCCCTAGCCTAGTCACTTTCTTTGTTTAAAAATGTATATTACCAGCTCCATTGTACAGCTTTACTCACCCCCCCTTTCACCCCCCTTGACCCTCAATTTTAAATTGATTGCATGTGGTTTTGGTCAGCTTGTAATTATCCCCACCCCCCCACCCCCCCTGATAATTAATATCATGTGGTTTTGGTCAGCTTGTAATTATCCCCACCCCCCCCCACCCCCCCTGATAATTAATATCATGTGGTTTTGGTCAGCTTGTAATTATCCCCACCCCCCCACCCCCCCCCCCCCTGATAATTAATATCATGTGGTTTTGGTCAGCTTGTAATTATCCCCACCCCCCCACCCCCCCTGATAATTAATATCATGTGGTTTTGGTCAGCTTGTAATTATCCCCACCCCCCCCCCCCCTGATAATTAATATCATGTGGTTTTGGTCAGCTTGTAATTATCCCCACCCCCCCCCCTGATAATTAATATCATGTGGTTTTGGTCAGCTTGTAATTATCCCCACCCCCCCCCCCCCACCCCCCCTGATAATTAATATCATGTGGTTTTGGTCAGCTTGTAATTATCCCCACCCCCCCAGATAATTAATATCATGTGGTTTTGGTCAGCTTGTAATTATCCCCACCCCCCCACCCCCCTGATAATTAATATCATGTGGTTTTGGTCAGCTTGTAATTATCCCCACCCCCCCCCCCCTGATAATTAATATCATGTGGTTTTGGTCAGCTTGTAATTATCCCCACCCCCCCCACCCCCCCCTGATAATTAATATCATGTGGTTTTGGTCAGCTTGTAATTATCCCCACCCCCCCACCCCCCCTGATAATTAATATCATGTGGTTTTGGTCAGCTTGTAATTATCCCCACCCCCCCACCCCCCCTGTTAATTAATATCATGTGGTTTTGGTCAGCTTGTAATTATCCCCACCCCCCCACCCCCCCTGATAATTAATATCATGTGGTTTTGGTCAGCTTGTAATTATCCCCACCCCCCCCACACACACCTTTAATTAATTGCATGTGTATTGTGTGACCTTACAATTATTTACTCCCCACCCACATCCCCATTATTATCTTCTCTGGTCCATCAGAGGGGTCATCAATCAGAGATTTGTCCCTTTTATCCTTAATCTTTTGGCTTTATTTCAAGGATTTACAAAATAAATACATATGTTCTTCCAAATTGTTTGTTAATTTGTAGCATTTAGTTTGGTGTTTTGCCTGGTTTATAATTTAAATTGTATCTTTCTGTTTGACTTCACAGTGTCCCTCCACGCCACAGGAATGGCAGACTGTGGCTTCCCAGTTTGCTGCCCGTTGGGACTTTCCCAACTGCGGAGGGGCGATTGACGGCAAACACGTGCGAATTGTGCCCCCACCCCATTCGGGGTCATACTATTGGAATTATAAGGGGTTCCATAGTATCGTGTTGATGGCGGTGGTGTCGGCACAATATGACTTTCTGTATGTGGATGTGGGGAAAAACGGCCGGATGTCGGACGGAGGAGTCTTCAACCACACGGAGTTCGGTCATCGTCTCCAAACTGGTGGGCTGGAGCTGCCACCAGATGAAGATAATGTGGAGGGACTCCCCTTCGTCTTCATTGCCGACGAGGCGTTCGGTCTGGGTGACCATCTGATGAGGCCATTTCCCCAACGATCCCTCACCCCTGAGAGGAGGATTTTTAATTATCGGTTGGCCAGAGCAAGAAGGGTGGTGGAAAATGCCTTTGGTATTATGGCCAACCGTTTCAGATTGCTCCTTACATCCCTACATCTGGCAGAGTACAAACTCAATACTATTATTCTTGCATGCTGTGTCATGCACAATTATTTACGGAAACATTCAGGAACATACTCCTTACCAATTGGCCCTGAGGCCGGAGTGGAAGGCAACATGACAGGGCTGGATAATCGCCCTCTTGGTTCCGCACCACAATCAGCCCAGCAAGTGCGGGACCTTTATTTACAGTATTTTAATGGTAGGGGGGCCATTGAAATGGCAGCAGACCCTTAAACCACCTTTTTCATTTACAAAGAATAAATACAGTTATTTATGTTTGAAATATTGGTAGTTTCGTATTGTTTTGCTTTTAATTTGGCCTGTTTTATATGTTGTCCTAGTGCACATCTTAATAGTGGCAAACTTGTTTAGCGTTTAGTAAATAAGCCCCTTTGTCAATGAACCACAATATGTTTTTGTCAAACTGGTAGTATTTAAAAAGAAGAAGCCACACATTTTTGAATTTGTGCAAACATTATTTTTTTTATTATAGTGCACATCCAAAACTTTATTTTTTATTTTATTTTTTTTTTTTTTTTTTTGTTTTGGTTTTTTTGGTTTTTTTTTTTTTTTTTTTTTTTTTTTTTTTAACCAGATTTTTTTTTTTTTTTTTTTTTTTTTTGTTATCTTTTTGACATTTTTTTGGTGTTTTTCTCACAACATATTTTTTTTTTTTTTTTTTTTGATTGATTTTTTAAAACAAACATAAAAACATGTTTAAAATTGTTTAAAAAATTTTGGCTTAGCATTTGAAATTATTTACACAATGTAAAAGTCCAGAACTTACAAAGTTCAACAGGTGAACCCATGAACAGAAGAAGCCAAATTTTTAATATGCACACTAATTTAACTGGAAAATGGGTAATGTCAACATGTGCTATGTTCCATCATGGGGAATCAATGGACGTGTTTTGTGTGTGAAACCCCTTCCCTCTCACCTACTAGCATTAGGGGTTGCAAACACCAAATGCGTCCATTGAGATCCCCTGATGGCACATAGCACATGTTGACATACCGTGTGCATATTAAAAATTTGGCCTCTAAAATTAGTTAAACAGCGCATCAAAAGGGGAATGAAGGACATGATTGATGTTAAGAAATGTAAAAGGGGTCTTTAGATTCTCCCCAAAACATCAATCATGTCCTTCATTCCCTGCTGCATGGTGGCCATCTCCTTCTGCATATTTTCCAGCTGCAGATTCCAGGCCATGATCTGGCCAATAAGCCTGTGGGCACTGTCAGTGGAAAATGGCTCCGCAGCTTGTCGTTCCACAAACAGATCAGCATCACCTAAAAGTTGGGTAGATAAAACACAAGAAAAAAAGTGTCAAAAACATGCAGACCTTAATTTATTAGCTCAATCTGTGTTCTGAGACACTCACTTGGTGGGGTGCAGATTTGATCGACTTCAACGACCTGTTCCGCCACATCCACGCGCGGGCTTGGGCTAACTGCCCAATTAGTCTGGTGATGCCGGGAGGTCCTCGTAGGTTCGGACTGACGTCTGAGTCTTTTGCCCCCTATGGTAATGGAACACAAAAAGGTACACTTTTGAATCACACTGATATTTGAGTGCCAAAATAGGATTAGTAAACATTGTTTAAAAGTCTTGCCAATTATTAGCAGTTTGTTAGAAGATCCTACTTGAAGACAGAATTGAAATGTCTATCTAATGAAACTCCAATACTTAAACCGCCCTTCAACCCTAAATTTGAACTTCCGCTCATTGGATCCCTGCACCCCTGTGGTGTCTTATTTTGAACCTTTTAGGGGGGATGGGTTGCAGATACCTGTGTAAGGCAGGTATTTGCACACACATCCGGCCCTAGACTCCCACAGAAGTATACGCCACATCCCGTCCCACCGTGCTGTCTGCTGGGACACACAGGGGTCCCCGAGCTCGCGCGGACCAGTCCTATTGCATTGCGCAACTGGCGCATGCCCAATAGTGACCCGGGAAGTGAAGCCGCAAACATTAATTTCATGATTGCAAGATCAGAGATTGTAGCTGCACCATCCAAGGGACAGGTGAGTGTACTTCTTTGAAAAGTCACCACCTACAGTATTTAGAGATGATGAGCATTTTTTGGGAATTGTGAGCATGACACCCTGCTTAACATATTTCCCCCCCCCCCCCCCCAAACAGCCTCTGGAGTCCCTGTGTAAGTTACCCCTAAAACCCTTACTACAGCAGTAATTGTATAGATAGTGACAATAATAAACAACCTTACAACTCCAACAACCCAAAGCCAGGTAAACTCAATAAACGTTATGAAGACAAACGGAACTTTCAAAAAATCTGCGCAAGTTTCAGGTACGAATGGTAATAACATCTGCGCAAGTTTCACGTACGAATGGTAATAACATCTGCGCAAGTTTCACGGACGAATGGTAATAACATCTGCGCAAGTTTCACGGACGAATGGTAATAAAATCTGCGCAAGTTTCAGGTACGAATGGTAATAAATCTGCGCAAGTTTCACGGACGAATGGTAATTAAATCTGCGCAAGTTTCACGTACGAATGGTAATTAAATCTGCGCAAGTTTCACGGACGAATGGTAATTAAATCTGCGCAAGTTTCACGGACGAATGGTAATTAAATCTGCGCAAGTTTCAGGTACGAATGGTAATTACATCTGCGCAAGTTTCACGTACGAATGGTAATAACATCTGCGCAAGTTTCACGGACGAATGGTAATTAAATCTGCGCAAGTTTCAGGTACGAATGGTAATAACATCTGCGCAAGTTTCACGGACGAATGGTAATTAAAGCTGCGCAAGTTTCACGGACGAATGGTAATTAAATCTGCGCAAGTTTCAGGTACGAATGGTAATTAAATCTGCGCAAGTTTCAGGTACGAATGGTAATTAAATCTGCGCAAGTTTCACGGACGAATGGTAATTAAATCTGCGCAAGTTTCACGGACGAATGGTAATTAAATCTGCGCAAGTTTCAGGTACGAATGGTAATAACATCTGCGTAAGTTTCACGGACGAATGGTAATTAAATCTGCGCAAGTTTCAGGTACGAATGGTAATAAATCTGCGCAAGTTTCACGGACGAATGGTAATAACATCTGCGCAAGTTTCACGGACGAATGGTAATTAAATCTGCGCAAGTTTCAGGTACGAATGGTAATAACATCTGCGCAAGTTTCACGGACGAATGGTAATTAAAGCTGCGCAAGTTTCACGGACGAATGGTAATTAAATCTGCGCAAGTTTCAGGTACGAATGGTAATAACATCTGCGCAAGTTTCACGGACGAATGGTAATTAAATCTGCGCAAGTTTCACGGACGAATGGTAATTAAATCTGCGCAAGTTTAGACATATCAAGTATAACCATAGTAGCGCACGTGCTTGACTTACTTTTTTTGATGGCTTTTCGAATTCTCCTATACTGATCGTGCTCCCTGGATTTGATGTCGGACCATCGCTTGCGCAGTTGATCCTTGCCCCTTCGTACGCCGAATTTCTGCTCCAGGGTGCTGACGATTGTAGTGAGAATCTTGTCCTTGCGCAAGTTGGGACGAGGGTACGGGCCATTTTCCCCGTCGTAATCTTCCCTTTGGAGGATGTCCACCATCTCCACCATCTCTTCAAAGGCCATATTGGTGGCCTTATATCTGCTGCTGGATGCAGATGTGTTGGCTTCTTGGCTTTCCTCCGCGCTACTGGCTTCGAATGTGTCCGCCATATTCATGAATTAATTCACCAACAATGCAACGAGGGGAAGCGGGGCGGGGAATACTCGTCATGAGGAACGTCATGGGCGGGCGACGCGGAGGACGCAGGCGGACTTCGACGCGTGCGCAGTGTATATAAGGCTGTTTGAGGGGCCCACGTGTTCCCGAACGGAAGTAGCGAGCGCTCTGTACGAAGGTAAGTGTTTTCTAGGATGCATTACTGTGTTTTTTTTTTTTTTTTGGGCCAGCATTTTTTAAGGATATGTGTGTGTGCTGCCTGTGTGTAGGGGTTGCTGCCTGTGTGTAGGGGTTGCTGCCTGTGTGTAGGGGTTGCTGCCTGTGTGTAGGGTTGCTGCCTGTGTGTAGGGGTTGCTGCCTGTGTGTAGGGGTTGCTGCCTGTGTGTAGGGGTTGCTGCCTGTGTGTAGGGGTTGCTGCCTGTGTGTAGGGGTTGCTGCCTGTGTCTGGGTGTGTTGTGTAATGTTTGGTAAGAAAAACTGGTTGTGCGTTTTAAGTAACATTTGTGTTTTTGGTCTTTTGTATTGCCATTACTAACAAAACAGAAACAAACATGTCAGCACCCCAGTTGAATCCATTCAAGGACCAGCAGTTCATGTCCGAATTCATTGCCCTGTACAGAAAAAATACCAACCTGTGGCAGCTCAAGAACCCTTTATATGGCAATAGGGATGTCCGGAAGGCAACACTGGGGCCACTTGTGGCTTTTGTGAAGACTAAAGTCCCCAACGCAAACACCAAGTTTGTGGAAGCCAGAATTGCAAGTTTAAGGCACATGTACAAGCGGGAGCGCAAGAAGATTGAGGAATCAGTCAGATCAGGAGCAGCAGCAGAGGATGTTTATGTACCCAAGCTGTGGTACTACAACCAACTTACTTTTATAGGTGACCAGATGGAACCCAGGCAATCACTGTCGACTCTTCCCTCCACCCTTCCCTCCACTCTTCCCTCCACTCTTCCCTCCACCCCAGCTGAGGCTTCCACGGAAGGAGAAGACCCCTCCACCTTGGAGCAGGCTGATGCGCCCAGCTGGAGCCAGGTATATATTTAGTAGCCTAAATTGTGATTGTGTGAATATTAATGCTGTAAACGTTAAAATGTGAAACAATTAACACCCTGAACTCAGAATTGTGAAAAAAACTGACAAAAATTATGCACACTTCTAAAAAGTGTTGGTGCAACATATCGATACATATATAGTGTATACATACATCCAGTAGTGGCAAAAAAAGCGTTAGACAACATTGGTGATCTGGTTGGAAAATGCAGGGGTCCAAATGATAGCCTTTTGGATCTTTTGGAAAATTTAGATGCTCGTTCCTAAGTTTACAATTGGATGATTGAGGAGGCCAGAAACCACAAAACAGGTGTTTGATTTTTGATTTTATTTGCACACAGGATGAGCTGACCCAGGATGATGCCGGGACAAGTGGTATGGAGGAGGAGGAGGACATGACCAACGAGAGCCAGGAGGTGGCTGGGCCCAGCACGAGCCAGAGTGACAGCCAGACCCAATTAAGAAGTCTACCTACACCCCTGCCCTTACCCCCAAGAAGGCCCAGGAGGATGACCATTGTTGAGGAGGAATCACTGCAACTGATTCGGAAGGCGAGTGCCATTCTGGACAAACCCACCCTTCCAGAAGAGGCCTATGCCAGCTACGTGTCCAGCAGGTTGCTGGAAATGGAGAGGGGCCAACGGCACCTGTGTGAGGGCCTAATTTCTGAGGCAATTAGGGGGGGTTTGAGGGGTGAATTACGCGAATCCACCCGCCTGACCCATGAAGGCCCGACACCAACTTCTCCTCCTCCTCCTCCTCCTCGTCTTCCTTCTTCTCCTCCTCCTCCTCCTCCTCCTACTCCTCCTCCTACCACAAGTCAGCCTCCAAGGAAGCGTGCAGGGAAGACTGCAGGGAAGAGTGCAGGGCAGCGTGGTGGGAAGAGTCGGAAGTGATTGCCTGGCTTCAGTCTGGTCTCACAGAAGACACAGGCTGTTGTAGTGCCACAGCTTGGGGACATAGATGTCATCTGCTGCTGTTCCTGGTCTGTCTGATTCCTGGTCAATCTTCTTGTGCTCCCTATATTGTATGAAATGTGCCCAAGCTTAATTTTTGGCTTCACAAACTTGGTGTCTGCCGTTGGGGCAAAAAGTCTTCACAAAATCTACAAGTGGCTCCAGTGTTGCCTTCCTATTTTGTTTTGCCTTGTTTGTTTTAACCAGAATAAATGGTCATTTAATTTTCATCAAATAATGATATACGTGCTTGTTATTCAAAAACATAGTTTCTTTAGGAGTAGGCAGGTACATGTCTAAACATTCATTTGACAATACAAGTGTAAAGTGCAACTTCAATGGAACTGCAAGTGCAGTCGCTGGAAAGGTGAGGGTTAAGATCTGAATTAAGGGCAAGCTCTGCTGACTCCACAATTGTATCATGTGTAATAACTAATCCTTTTGATAAACAACAAATAATAAAAAATATCTATATAGAGATATATGTACATATATATATATATATATATATATATATATATATATATATATATATATATATATATATATATATATATATTTTTTTTTTTTATACACGTATAGATCTATATATCTATATATATTAATATATATATATATGTAGATATCGATATATATATTTTTTTTGGCTTATTGAGAAATATAGATATATTTTTCATTTGGTGATTTGGATATCTATATCTATATCTATATATATATATATATATATATATATATATATATATATATATATATATATATATATATATATATATATATATATATATATATATATATATATATATATATATATATATATATACAAATATATAACTTCACTAAAGAATGCTGAAGAAAAAACGTTCGGGAGTACTCTGCGTGAATATACAAGCAGCAAGGCAAAATCATTCTTCAAGTACGATAACATACAAATCCCGCTGTCAGAAAAAAAAAAAAAAAAAAAAAAAAAATCAGCAGCGTGACGATTGTGCGAGCTTCAAAACGAAGGCTAGTTTTACCAGACCGAGCGAGTCCGTGACATAATTGCTACTGAGCATGCGTCCTTTTTGGTACGCCGGACCATACTACACACGACCGGATTATCCGCTGGACTGCCAAGTCCAGCGGATAATTTGAGAACAAAACCTGAAACTTTAGTCCGCCGTACTTTGGCCAAAAAAAGTCCGCCGGCGCCCACACACGAGGGGATTATCCGCTGGACTTCGGTCCAGCGGATAATCCCGCGGGATAGTCCCTTCGTGTGTACGCGGCATTAGAGTTCCTGCATACATC